>OY292532.1:1011040-1084137 GCA_958496365.1 Subacronicta megacephala | reverse complement strand
GGACAACCCTTAGCAGTCTAGGTACGCTATAGTAAGTGTGAGGAAGGCACCCGTGGTGACGTCAGCGCGGCCGCGGTCGGACGGCGGCGACGCGGTACAGCAGCAGCGCCAGCAGCGCGGCCGCGTGCAGCAGCAGCACGCCGGCGCCGGCCAGCGCTTGCAGCAGCACGCGCATGGTGCCGCCCAGCGCGGCACGTGGTGACGTCAGCGCAGCCGACGTCGGTCGGCGGCGGCGCGATACAGCAGCAGCGCCAGCAGCGCAGCCGCGTGCAGCAGCAGCACGCCAGCGCCGGCCAGCGCCTGCAGCAGCGCGCGCACGGTGCCGCCCAGCGCGCGCCACGTGGCGAGCTCCGCGAAACATCATCCTGTACCACACTTGCCGCTCTCGAATACGCCCTAGGATACAATACTACATTTAGCTCAACAGTTCCAATATGGCGCAAAGGCCTCTGAAGCCACGCCAAAAATATTACAAAAAAAAAAAAAACAGTTAATATTTTCGACGTATCTCGGCCAGTCCAAATTTCGCGCTGCGCAGTAACATTTTTTAGAAACAAAATGGTGGCATAAGACGGCGTGCGCAGGGCATGGGTCTACGCTAGAGACGTAACTTACGTCAACACAATTAGTTTTTTATACGATCCAATATCGTAATCGATTAGTTTCGTTTGGAATTAATTGATTTTAGAGTAATTATAAGATATTTAACGAGATAAGTTTACTAAAATAGTGGATTTTGTCGTTGTCGTCTTCCTGACTCAATAATGAATTAGTAAGGACAACAATTATGATTGCGCCCGATGAACGGGCGGATAAAATTTAATTTGGCAAAACGGGCAATAGTACAGTCTTTTATCTGGTGCGTTTTCCAGGAGTTTGAAAATGGTAAATTTTATAGGTTTCTATGTTCTCTTTCCGAATTTCAACTTTGCCGCTCGCGCCGCCATATTGGTATATTGGCGCCTTATTCCAGTTTTATTACAATACCTCTTTTCCGACTTATATGTTATGATGAAAACGGGCAGTAGAAAATTAAACTAGAGAAAATTTTTCTATATTTTAAGTACAGACACTTTTTTTATTAAGGCTAAAGCGTCAGTCTTGAGCCCGTAATTTTATGTTTTCTTGGTTTTTGGCAAATGATAGATACGGCTATTGCACATTTTAGGTGCATCGCAGTAGAAATTACGTGATCAACAATAACTATATTACGAATATTGAAACTTTTGTTTAAAAATTGCTATCGTAGGAGATTTATTTATTGTTGAAGAAGCAATTTCTACTGCCACCTATAATGTGTTATTCATGAAGGAGACTTAAAACCTAGTGTCAAACTTAGGCCTATAAACACCACGTTTTTTAAACGCGCGTTTTAGAAACGCGCGTCGACGGCACGCTTTTATCCTACAGGCCAGTTCAGGCTGCGTCTGCGTATCGCGTCTGTATCGCTACAAACGCGTCGACGTCGTGTTTAAAAAACGTGGTGTGCATAGGCCCTTAGATCCATCCAATAAACATAGAGCAGGGCGCGGCTGGTGCAACACGAGGGTCTTAGTTAGTTTTTTTAAATTAACATTAGGTAGCTGTAGTTTGTTCGAAATAACTGAGCCTGACTAAAGTTTGCCGTTCCGAATTGCCGCACAGGTAAAATCGTTTAATAAGTGTTAATATGCATAAAAATCTAAATGAGTAAAGAAAATAATTACAAATGCGATATATGACCCCAATAGGGAATATGCACAGTTGTTTTTATGATAACTTTTATCGCTTTATTACTGTTAAATAATATTCAGCACCAAAAATATCAAATGTAGGATTTTTTTTTTTAAATTTCAAACTTTCAGGCGTTTTAAACGCCCGGCGTTATGGCGCACTTGGCGCGTGACGTCAAAGTCTATGACAACTTCAGAATACAATACAATTTCAGAACTTCACAGTCGTTACAAACAGAACAAGCGCTTTTGACAGTGGATTCATAGACTTTGACGTCACATTCTACTGACGCCATTGGGCAAATCGTCTGACCAATAACGCTCCGTTTCAACCGCTTTGAATTTCCCAATTATTTTTTGCAGTTTTCAATGCATTTTGACACCAACATTTTCTATTAAAGTAACCACTGCTAAATCATTTGCGGACAACTTTAGACGTGCAGTTATTTCGAAAAATCTAAAGAGAAAACAGTGTAGTTACCTTTCTGAAGAATGGCGAGAAGCTGACGAGCGCGTCCCTTGTGAGCGGGCGCGGGTCTGTGAAGGGGCAGCGCTTGTCGGCGGCGGCCACGGCCAGCAGGCGCCGCAGGAACTGCTCCAGCTGCGGCCGCCGCGCGCGCGCCACCGCCTCGCCCGCCCACAGCGTGCGCGCGGGGGAACGGGATCGCACCCACCTGGGGAGGGGGGGGACCAGCTACATCAGTAACAACTACACGACTTCTTTCTTTTATTCTTTTAGGGTGCAGATTTTTAAATTATAATCGAATGTGAACCATTAAAATCCCGGGATTTTAGGATGCGGAAGTTGCCCCAACAGCTACGTTATGCCACGATCGACGATCCAATTGTCATACAAATTAAAACTACACCTCCTACACCTTCCGCACTTGAAAACCCAACATCAGGAGTAGTGAAAGCATCACAGCAGCCAACGATACGTTAACCCAGGTAGAACAACTCCTCACTCTCCAGCTAGCCTGGGTGAATGTGAGGACAGTACCTTGGGCCCGTACAGGCGGCGCATGGACAGGTAGAGGTCGCGGAAGCGGCGCAGGAGCAGCCAGCGGCAGTGCGCACCCAGCACGATGTGAGGACAGTACCTTGGGCCCGTACAGGCGGCGCATGGACAGGTAGAGGTCGCGGAAGCGGCGGTAGCGGCGCAGGAGCAGCCAGCGGCAGTGCGCACCCAGCACGATGCGCACCTCGTACTCGTGGTGTGTGGATGCACCTGCGCCTCGCGTCACCCACCCAGGGATGCTCACTACCTCACCTGCACAGCACATTACTGTCACATACACTGTCAACTCATATTTTTGATTCGATATTTTGAATGACACTTACTGAAGTCTATTGGATGCATTAGTCCCGGACATATTGTGGGATCCTGAAAACAACAATATCTGATGTAACTTTATTACTAAAATCTAAAAAAAATAAAAATAATGGCTTAATTCTCAAGGGTTCTCCGATTTGGCTATTTTTGGTCTTAACATTTTCAAATAGGGTTCCTATAGAAAATAAAAATTGTTTGCCCAGAAAATTGAAAATATTGGGAAAATTTAAAGTGATTATTTCAGGGTATGTATTTGGATTTTCAGAGTCTAAGAAAGGGGAAACGGAACGTGTAATTTTGTATGGCGTATGAGTTTAAAAAATATAGGAACTTCAGAAGTTAATATTAATCTAATATTAATAGAGGAAAAATAGCTAGATGTAGGTACAATCTGAAGTATATAGTTACCGGTAAAGGTATGTCAGTAACGGACGGGAGACTATGGTCGAAGCGGTCGCTGCGGTCGTATCGATCGTGTCGGTCGCTGCGGTCGTGTCGGTCGCTCCGGTCGTTCCGGTCGGCCCTCACCCGGCACCGCAGCGGGTCCTCCCAGGGAGGCTCATGGGGCTCCACCGGCAACTCATCATTCGATGTGGACACGTTATCTGACCCCTCCAACTCTTGTTCTTTCAACCTTGAGGGTTAAAAATACACAAAAATCTTTTAATAACATAAAAATATATAAATTAGTCAAATTAAGAAGAGGAAGAGGTGGTTTGAAAAATCTTCATAATCATCAACCCATATATTGTCAGTGAGACAATCTCTCAGGCATGCAGGTTTCTGCTCGAAGTTTTCCTTCACCGTATAAGCGCGTGATAATTTAGTATTAATACGCACAGGACTTCGAAAAGTCAGAGGTGCGTGCCTTGGATTCGAACTCGAGACCTTTGACATGGCAGTCCTATGGTCATATCACAACGCTATTACTGCACTCACGAACAATCTTATGTACCCTTAAATGGGGGTAGGTTTTGTTTCGTTTGACCGCCCTACTGGGGGTAGGGCGGTCAAACGAAACAAAACCTACCCTTAATGAATGGCTCCTAACCTGTGCAACAGCGGGTCGGGCGGATGTCCGTTCTCGGTGACGTCATCGTGTTCGTCGGTGGCGACGTGCATGTCGCTCTCAGAGAGCGTCAGAGAGGGCGTCTCCTGTATGGGCGTCACCATCATTGGCCGTCGTGATTGGTTGTCGAAGAACGAGTACTGCAGCGCCATCTCTAGGCGGACGTATTTCTTTTGGAGTTCTTGTAGCACCTGTGGACCATAACAGGTTTGTAGTCAACAGCCATATTGGATTAAAAATGACGTTACAGCTAACCATGCAGTGTCATCCAAACGAAATGTGTATGCAAAATTTCAGATCAATCGGTTGAGGATAAATGCTTTAAAATGCTGTTGACAGATTTGACCCTCATTAGTCTAGTGGTCGTAAGCGCGACTGCTACGCTAGAGGTCTTGGGTTCGATCCCCAGGTCGAGCAAAGTGTTATTGGGTTTTTAGTAGTAGTTTGTAGCAGTAGCAGCTTGGAATCTGGATTTATGTCCGGTAAATGGCAATAGGCGCGCCCTCTGTTACATGGGACCTAAACATACTGACGAAATGTGGGTGGACATTAGTACACCTGTGCCTAAACATTCGGGAAATACAGTCGTGATGATATAGGTCGCGTCACGGAAAAAGAACGCTGGAAGAAAGTGGAAGGAGTGGGTTGCGCGTGGGTAAATTCGCGCATGAAAGTACTAGGCCTATTTTTTTATTTTTGAACTAGCCTTTCGCTCGCGGCTTCATATATTCCACCAAGTAGACCGATAAATCGCCTAAGGGCAGATTGACCGCCAGCGTTCTTTTTAGATGATGCGATCTCTAAGTTATGTAGTATTTACCGCGATCTGTCTGTTGAGCTCCTCCTTGGAGCAGTCGTTCTCTAGCGAGGAGATGACGAGCATCTTCTGCGAGGCGATGCGCGAGCACAGCCGCTGCATGGCTCGCAGCGCCTCCACCTCCGTCACCTGCCGGCGACCCGGCTTACCCTCACCTGTACAACAACAAAATTAAGATCGGTTCATAAATAAGGAAGTCACACTTTGTTCGGAATAACTAAGCTTGTCTGAAGTTTTGCGCAAGTTGTTTAACAGTGAATTTTTAATAGAAAGAGTCGTTGTAAAGACAGTTGGGGTCATATATGTTTCACATTTGTTATTATTTTCTTTACTAATTTCGATATTTATGTATAAAAAATATAGCGCAATTTTCTTTTAGGGAAACATATAAGTCCAGATAAAATAAAGGAGCACACCCCTAAGTAAATTATAGTTTATAGTAGCCGCAGGGTTTGGTAGTGAATTCTACCCAACAATAATAATAATAGGATTGAAATGTCTTGCCCGTCTCTGGCAATCCAATCTGGCAAACTTGTCTTGCCCTTGTGCCCCCACAAATAAATCCTATATCCAAGCTTTTTATATAAATGAAGTTGTATGTAAAATGTGTATACCTGGTATCCGTCTCTTGTACTTGGCTCTCTGCTGGCGGTCTTCAGGCGACCGTTCTACGGAACTGGATGATTGACCCTCCACTATCCGGGGCTGCCAACCAGATAAAAAAAAATGTGTACAAAACAAACACGAGAAATCATAGAATGAATATTTTTAAGGGGCTTACGTATTTTGGTCATAATTTTAAAAGTTGAAGTAAGTAGTAATTAGATTGGAGAGCATGTAAAGCCATCGGTCACCTATGACAATTGTTAGTGGCAGACAAAAGACCAAAAAACCTGACAACTAGTCTATTTTTCGAATAACGCTGTTACCCAGGAATTGGGATGTGGAGGTACAGTAGCTAGGTGTAAAATACTGATATTCAGCATCTGTTTAGCCAATAATTGTAGAAAGGCCAGGAGGATGAAGAAAAACATCATAAGGCAACCTGCGTGCCTGAGAAAGAGAAGAAGAAGTTGATGTAATAATATAGGGGATATTCAAAGACTGATGTGTCAAAGACTTAGTATTTTGACAGCATTCTAATATTTCATATGGATCTCCCAATGCCATCTTTATATGGCGACCCAGTAATCCTTAAAATATGAATACCTTATGATAGTCTTCAGTGCTAGACATATCATCGCTGTCATCAGCTCTTGGCACTGGTCCAAGGCGGAACTGTGGCTGGGGCTGCGCCGCGGTGTCCGGTGCGGACGTGTCCGGAGCGGACGTGACGGGCGCGGACGTGTCCGGCGACGACGGCGTGTCCGGAACAGGAGCCGTCCACTCAGGGAACTGCTTAGGGGACGATGTGGCTGTGTGGAACGTGTCTTCTGTGTTGAGGGTCGAGTTTGGAGACGCTAGAGGGTCCAGACTGAGGCTCAGGCTGTAACAATTACAATATACTAACTTTATTAACTTATTTTTTGTATTTATAGAGTGTATTTTTCTAACCCCAAAAATCACCACCAAAAACTTTAAACACTTATTTCTTAAAGCTTTATAAGTCGTACTTTTTTTTTCAGAATACTTACGTATTATATTCAATTTTATACATCTCATTAGGCCTGATCTAGACAAAGCATAAAGCAAACTACGCAACAGATGTTAATGTGGTTTTCATCCATAGGTATATTTAAGAGAAAGGTATGATTTAATGACTGCCTCATTAGTCTAGAGGTCCTAAGCGCGACTGCTACGCTAGAGGTCCTGGGTTCGATCCCCAGGTCGAGCAGTGTTATTGAGTTTTTCTATGAAATTCTCTGTAGCAGCTCGGAGTCTGGATTTGTGCTTAATGTGCAATAGGCTCACCCCCCATTACATGGGACCTAAAACATACCGGCGAAGTGTGGGTATACATTAGTACACCTCTGCCTAACCCTTAGGAGAATATAAGCTTGATGGTATGTTTATTGTTTTTTGGTAATGTAAAAGTCATAGAACAAAGCTTGTTATTTGTGGAAAGGAGAGGTTGTTAAGTGTATTAAGAACCTCACTAGGCCTGTTATTTTAAACTACCCTTCAACAACCTTATTGTCAGGGAGTTTCCACAAGGCTAAAGGTTAGATGCTCACTTGATCCTCTTGTGTCGGTAGTCGTCGCGTTCGTCAGCGGAGAGCGGCTCCATGACGTCCTCGCGCGGGGTCCTGCGCAGCACCAGCTCAGACTTGCTGCGCTTCACGCCGTCCAGCGGGGACGAGTCGCCTTCGCCTTCTGGAGGAACAAGCGATTAGATTCAGTGTCACAAACCCGTCTTTTTTTTTGGTCGGAGGATTTCAGGGAAGCAGTAAGAGAGTCAGAAAAAATATATTAGTAATAATACACATTCAAAATAATTGTAGCGATTCGATTGTGATCGATTACAAATTACAATTAATTTGTAATCGATCGAATCGAGACTATCGAGAAGACGACAAAAACACCCGTCTGGTCGGAGGTTGCTCCCTTTGGTTGGAGGGGCAACACCCCTCGTCCCCCACATATTAATTACTTTTTCAGCAGTAGTATCGTTTATTATACTTAAACAACTATTTTCTTTTCTGTAAACAATAAATTAAGCAACCAGTTTTTTCTTGGTTAAAACTAGATCTTTATATATTTTCAAAAAGACAACTCGCAATAATGACAGTCACTATATCACGAAGAACTTTACAAACAATGGAGACGAAGTAACAAATATCAACAGTAAACACAAAGATTTGTCTTGGATGGAAATGGGACCCACGACAAACGATGCAACGGTTTTTCGAAGTAGCCACTACACGATGTTGTGACATGGCCCTTGCTCGCCGCTCCTGCTCCGCGCCTCAAGCCTCCCCCCGCGCGTCGCTATAAATAGATCTGCAGACGACGCGCGGCCTTCTTCCCGCTGAAGCTAGTTAAGTGCCGCCCTCTACCGGTCGGACCTCGCCTCGGAGCCTTCGCCGAACCCACCCTGAGCTTAACTCACCCTACTCTTGCCTTAATGTACTTTAAATCTTAACCCTAGTGGCAATAAATTTGTATATTTTGTGTTCCAAGTGTAATTTATCTTCACTAAATAGTTCCCGGTCGGCCACGTTCTTAAAACGTGTCCACCACGTTACAATGCACTCTCTCACTCACCCCTGCCGACTGCCGGCGTGAGGTCCGAGGCCAGTGCATGCTTGAGCCCCAGCTCCTGAGTGCCCAGCAGCGCCAGCTCCGCCTGCAGCCGCTCGATCTTCACGCGGTGGGAGGCGACCGACGCTACCCTGCTTTGTAACTCCTCTTCAAGCTCCACTAGCTCTTTTTTCTGTAAAATTTAATAAAACAAAAGGTGGTCTATGTCCTCCTCCAATCTAGCTCTATACCAAAATATAGCCAGCTAAAGGGAAACGCCCATTTTTGGCCATGGTTTGCCCAACAATGTGGTAAATACAAAAAAAATACGCATTTAGTAACTAAATTATTGCTATAAACTTAGTTGTAGCAGAACTCCGGAATTAAAAGCCGATTTAATTAAGAAACTCAATCGGATTGCTTAATTTTACAACTTCCGGGCTTTGGTCAATCCGTCAAAGTAGGGAGGGATAGCGACTTTTACTGAAAAAATCGATACATCTAAACCGGTAAAAACAGATTTTTGGGAAATCTCTTTATACGTGCGATTTTTTCTACTTTTTTTATTGTCTTTTTACAAAAAAAAAGTGAAAAAAAGAAGTGTTTGTCCATTTTTGGGCTTCAAATACAAACTATTGAACCGATTCCGTGTTTTCGGTTTTTTTATATAGATTTTTCGATAAATTGATATCTTATCGTCATCCCTACGTCAATAATAATCGTAAATCATAATTGACAACTGACTGATTGACATTGACATTTCACATTTTGTTTGTTGACAAAATGCGTTATTGCGAGTAGTGATTTTTTGAATTGCGTTTTCTGGTTGATTTTTCGCCGACTTTGATAACGATTATGGACCCTGTTACCGCTCCTGATGACGACCTTGGCTTTACATTGGATTCTGTACCGGCTTCCCACGACCAAAAATCATAAAACTACAAGTATGTTTTTTGTTAACCGTGAATTTTTTAATATGATTTTTATAAATCCCACCGAGTTTTGTGTAAAAAATAGTGGTTGTTTCTTTATCAATAATGTCAACCCTAATGCTTATAATTTGTTTCTTTCATGGGCGTCATTTGGCCAAAACCTCTTTATCAAATGGGCATTTCCCTTTTATCCGCGGTTTAGGAATGAAAGTTAATAAGCCGACTGACAGACTTCTCATTATAACACTAGTGTGGATTATGCTGTCTTTTGTAGGTATATTTAAGGTTCCGTACTGGAAATCAATGATTGCTAACTTCTACTTAGCGGAAGACTATTTTCTAAGTGATTCAAAAAAATTTTTTTTCATTGATTCCAATTGATTCTGAGACTGCCATATTCAGTGGTAGGTTTCGACAGATTTATCGATAACGGTTAACACTTACATGTCTCTCGACAGTGTCCTTGATGCTGGAAGCGACCTTGGGCTCGCACTGCTGCAGCAGATGCATCAGGCTTTCAGTGCTCGTCTCTGATGCTGGACTGTCCGGGCTGGGGGTCGAGCTCTAAGGGGTCAAAAGGAACCATTTATCACATAGGAAAAGCCAGCGCCCTCTAGTTTAAAAATAATTTAAAACTTTGACGTGTAAAAGTCTCTTTGAAGGATCTATTTACAGAAATAAATATCACTTATCATTAGTTTCGATGTCATTTCTCAGAGGTCGTCAAGTAGAACGCACTGGCGCCATGTATGCATTAAGTTTCTAAAATACTTACGTGTACAAGTGTTTGTGAGATAATTTGCAGGAAAAAAATCATGAAGGACGAATTACGTTTTTAGATAACCACTATTCGACCTTACACTCATAATTATAAGGATGAAAAGCGACCGACCGCAAAGACTGACGATTGTACAACTTAATTTTATACCAGAATATGAAACTTCTGTATTTTTAGTTGAATAAATTTAATTATAATCCAAATATTACATCTACTATGCACTCTAGTACTTATATTTATTATTCCACGATGATATTATTATTCTAATTTGAACTTAGTCTCAATTCTGTAAGTCTCAAAACGCGTCATCGTGGTAATTTATACATTCGGTTAACAAGAATAAAAAAAATATAAATAAATGCAAGCAATACCTATGCCAGTTGGTATCATAAATATGATTATTATATCTTCCTGCTAAAGTTTCACTGCAGGTATTGATTTGTATAATTATAATCACAATTAAAGTACATGAAATCAACAAATAATTATCATATTTATGTTACAGACTGAAATTATACAAGCATTCAAGGCTGCATACAAGCATAGCGGCGCTTGCAGTGTGGAGAACCTAGTTATATAATTTACTGTAAATTATTTACTACCGACCAGGCTAGTATGGAAGTCTATAATTCTCCCCCTTTTGAAAGGTGATATATTTTACTGTAATATACATAATATAAATCTTTGAGACATCTTTGACAGTTTTGTATAAAACCTGGGGCCGTATTACCACGTATTAATGCCATCATTTTTAGGTTGTGAGAGAGGGATGCCGCTCTACAGGTTAAATAGTGGCGTCCCTCTTTCATAACGTAAAAATGATGGCATTAATACGTGGTAATACGGCCCCTGATGTGCTGTCGACTGTTCATTCGTATCGACCTGGGGGTATAGACAAAGTCACTTCTTCATTATCGATAACGAAGTTAGATATCCGAAATGTATGGATTTGACATTATTTCATCACGTGACATATCGAATGGTTATGCCAATACCATACATTTTAGATTTATCTAACTTCGGTATCGATATGGAAATGTAACATTGTCTAGGCCTCCTGTTACGTAGGAAAATCTGAATCTAAAGCTCTTACCTCATCCAAGCTGCAACCTTTAGCGAGGAGTTCCTTGAGGCTGTTGTTGACATATTCGTCGAGCGCCGCCCTCTTGTCGTCAACGCGCACGCGCAGGTCCGCCACGCGGCTCTCCTCGCTCTCAGCCTACACGCGATCGCAACCAAAAATTAAAGGAAGCTCTGGATTTTTTGTTGACACTACTATTAAATAGGTATGGTGTCTTTTAAGCGTTGATCTGTTATCTTTGATAATGATTTCATCAGCTTTAGAATTAATAGGATAAAATAAAAACAGTATTGTAACATCGAGATTAGTGTGTGAAGAAAAGAAAAAATACTAGGAGGTATGCAAACATTTTAAGCAATAAATAATGATACTTAAACAATGAAAACATCGTGAGGAAACCTGAATGCCTGAGAGATTTTCTCGACGGCTTCTTGTCTTTTAACGTAAATTAGGTTATTGACCAGCTTGGTGGATTAACCCCTTCTTAACTCGTTTTCCTAATGTTCGATAAGAAGCATCAGTATGCAATTTTAATCATTATGTATTAATAACCGTAAAGAATGAGTACATTAGAACGTGTTTGTATGTAGATGCTTCAGTGAGCAATTGTTCAATTGATTGGACGGTAATGATCAACAATACAACACTCATTGCTAACAATAATAAGTGCCAACAACACATAATGCGTTTTGAAGAATTCACGAGTTTTGAAGATTTTCCAGATTTGAGAATTTCAAAACAGAAATGTGTGCATTCGAATAAATGTTTATTTGGAATCAATTAATTAATTAAAGGTCAAGGTAAACCTATATCTAGGACTAACTAGATCATTTTAAATTGATTGTTTTCTTTATAGCTTTTCTATCATAATCATCAACCCATTACATTATCCCACTGCTGGGCGCGGGTCTCCTTTCAGAACGCGAGCGATTAGTTTAGTCCACGAGGGTAGCCTATTGCGGGTTGGCAAACTTCACACACCGATATTTTTCTTCAAAGTTTATAGCGCGTGATTATTTTTTATTACGTACATAACTTCGAAAAGTCAGAGGTGCCTTGGATTCTAACATTAAAGTTGGGAGTCCAAGGGTCATATCACTAGGCCATCACTGCGCCTCCTATATTTCCTCTCTATTTCTGCATTCTATTTTCCTATATTTAGCGTATAAACGAAACAGATTTTTATGGTATGTGAATGATGATGGTATTATAACATTAATAATCCTAATCTTCCGTGCTAGTAATTTTACTATACAAAAAATCCAGAGCTCAAAAGTAAAAATAATAAAAAATAGCGACGCCTACCCACATAAACATAGTATGCACTAAACAATTGCTTTCACAACACTCGTGCGCACGTACTGCACTACTGCTAAAACTGACAGATAGTGGGAAATATAAAAACAATAATATCATTGTTTGCATTTAGCAACATTACAACAAGCACTACTAAATGTTTTCGCACGTTTTCGAGAGAGAATGGAGTGAGATTATACATGCATTTAAGTTGAAATATGTAAATTACAGCTTGATTATATTATGTGCATGTAATTAAAATATCAGGTGGTTATTTTTTGTCGTGAGTTGCCGTTACCACGAAATATGTTTTAGAAACATTATTATCAATACTACAGTTCGTTCGAAATAACTGTGTGCGTTTAAAGATATTCGCAAGTGGTTTTGTAGTGATAAGTTTTAATATAAAAACTCAGTGTAGTAAATTTGTAGCATTTGTTTCAATATTAATGTATAGAAACAATTAAAAAACAATCACAGTAAGTGATTTTCCCTTCGCGTCAGCCAGAAACTTCAGACGCCAGATATTTCGGACAAACTGTACGTACGGGTTGAATATTCAACATTCAGCAATAGTCGATACAGTGACCGATTATTCGGGAAATTCACAAAACACACGTTACGTCACGTGTTTCTTGCCAATTTAAAGATAAACATTAATTTCATGTTTTGTAACACTCCATTTACTCTATATTCAACGTTACGAAATAATAGTTGCATGCAAATATTTTCAAATTGAATGCTTATTTAAAAGACTCAATGTGTCTAATATTATAATTTTTATTAGTTTGGAGAATTATTCACGATAATGTGTTTAACTGATTAAAGCTTATTAAAAAGCAAATAACATGTAAAAAATGTTGGGGGAAATACAGGTGATAAAATCAAGAATATCATTTTACAAAACTCGCTTGACGAATCTGTCGATTCGAGTATCGATAGTAACGTATAATATGTGCATATAGGACAATGACACCGATGATTGCACACGCTGACGTAACACAGTAATTTGATCTCGGTTAAAAAATATTTACTGACTGAAGCACTTTCACTTACCGTTTCAGCAAATTTAGCAATTTTATTTATTATGTTTTACTTAATTAAATATTGCTAAATTTACCTTTGTATTCTGAAAAAAGAGAAGGTTCACGAATTGTAACGTGTAATATCGCTACTTTGATTATTTGGTATCACGTACAGTTTGTTCGAAATAAGTAAGCCGATCGGAAGTTGTCTGCAAGTGGTTTAAAAGTGGTAAATTTTAATAGAAAGAGTCGGTGTACAGATAATTAGAGTCGTATGTGTTTCACATTTCTAATTATTTTGTTCACTAATTTCGTTATTTATGTATTAAAACACTTAATTAAACGATTTTAGCACCGCGGTAGTTCGGAACGGCTAACTTCCGATCGGCTTACTTATTTCGAACAAACTGTAGTTGTGGCTGCCACATTAGTCTAATGGTCCATAGTGCGACTACTACGCAGAAGATCCTGAGTTCGATTAGGTAGAGCAGTGTTATTGGGTTTTTCTATGAAGTTCTCAATTACACGAATTGGGAATAGAACCCAAGACAACTAGCGCATACACGGTTACAGGTCAACCTATGTAATTCCAGTTTAAGCTGATCTCGCATTGTATAGGCTTTCCATACACTAAGAGGCCAGAGTAAACTGGTTTTGTATAACTTGATGTGTACTAGTCGCGCTTATGGGCACTAGACGAATAAAGCACATTGTTAGTAAGCTTTTTATAAAGAAAAAAGAACTGCTAAATCAGTTTCTTTTTTATTATTTGTTTGCATTAAATAATGGCAAATGTTCACAAAGATATGAATTTTATAATGAAAGAAAATTTCTAGTTAAAGAAAAATTCGATCTCAGGCAGCGTTTGAACCAGCGTATCTCTGATTAGGTACACCAGACCACTGCTTGTGATGTCAGCCTGTGATGTGACCAGAGAGACGCAGGTTCAAACCCTGCCTGAGATCGAATTTTTCTTTCATTAGAAAATTCATATATTTGTGAACATTTCCCATTATCAGTTGCTGACAACTTGAGACAGTTACAGCACAGTTATAAAAGTTAAAGTGATGTACTAACCCTTGTGGTGTGTGCGTCAGTGAGCGCGGCGAGTCGTTGCGCGCGCGCCGCCAGCTCCCTCTGCCGGCAGCGCAGCGCGCGCCGGCGCTGGCCCCAGCCCCGCTCCAGCGCGCGCCAGTCGCCCGACAGCCGCCGGCAAGCTGCCGCGTACTCGCGCTCCATCGCTTCCCGCTCCTACACACAAAAACACTCAACATCTCCACTGCACCATGTGTTAATCGAGAGAGCATCAAGTCAAAGCTGGCCGTTTTTTTTATTACTGATTTGGAATTTAAAATTATCTACCGTCCTATTATTATATTGTCTACCGTCCTATTATTATATTGTCTCCAACACTCTAGAATTACTTTAGTTTAATGATTTTTACTTTGTATCTCATTATAAGTGAACCTATGTATGTTCTTATGAGAAATAAATTCTTTAAACACAATTTACGTCAAACGAAGTATTTCTAATTTACGCCGAACCATAGTACATTAATCGCGCCATAGAAATTCTATACTAAAACTCGTTCAGGAACGTACATTAATTACATGAGACGAGTTGGTGAGGTGTCGTGAAATTTGGATCTCTCCGCTTCCTCTAACCTCACGAAAGATTTTCCAAAATGCAATTTTTTTTGTCGAGAGGATAATGTATTTTTTACCGTTTTAACCGCAAAAAAAGTAAATTTTGGAAAAATAATTAATTACCTAACTTCCCCTCTCTCCCACCCACGTGAAATGGTTGAGATTTGACATGAACCCTTAAACATCTCACATAATTACTAGACAGATGAACACAGAAATTCCATCAAAAACTTAAAAATAATCAGTCATCTAGTATACTATTACATGTTACATAGTTTAAAATTAATCCATTTGCATTGTAGATATGTATTTTCGTGCCAATAAACAATTTATATTTTTTCAAGTGTCCAGATTTTAAACCATTGTCAGTAAAGGCAGTCTGTATTTAGGCGCGACCTCGTCAAGTTTCCGCTGCGCCTGCAGCAGCTCCTCCCGCTCCGCGTGCCAGCGCCGCTGCCGCTCCTCCTGCTGCATCAGGAACTGCTGCCGCTCGCGCTCCAGTTCCGCGCGCTGCGCTTCTATGCGCTCGCAACGAATCTCACTCTCTAGGTCACTACATCAACAAAGAGTTGTATGAAATGAGACAACACAACAAAATTATCTTACTAACTACTACTATGATATTAATGATATCTTACTAATGTCGAATATCAGCATAAATATTATAAAAAGGAAACATTTGTATTTTTGTATGTATGTTTGTAATGTTTTCACACAAACCGGGACCGATTTCAAAAATTCTTTTACCATTAGAAAGCTGCGTTTTCGCTCAGTGACATAGGCTATATTACATTTTAAAAATAATTGGGATCCCTAATAATAATAAATAAAAGCCGAGAAACCACGCGGGCGAAGCCGTGGGCGGAAAGCTAGTGTCGAATATAAAGAAACCCATTTTTAGGGTTCCGTACCCAAAGGGTAAAAACGGGACCCTATTACTAAGACTCCGCTGCTTGTCTGTCTATCTGTCTGTCCGTCTGTCACAAGGCTGTATCTCATGAACCGTGATAGTTAAACAGTTGTAATTTTCACAGATGATGTATTTCTGTTGCCGCTTTAACAGCAACAACAACTAAATAATTCAACTCTCAAACAAAAAAAACTAAATCATAATCGGTTCATCCGTTCGGGAGCTACGATGCCACAGACACACACACACATACACACACACACACACACTCACACACACACACACACACACAAACAAACACACACACAAACAAACACACACACAAACAAACACACACACAAACCCATCAAACTTATAACACACCGTCGTTTTTGCGTCGGGGGTTAAAAATAGAAAAAAAAGGCTTTAAGGCTCCCATACAACAGACATAGTTTTTTCGCGGCTTCGCCTGCGTGGAGTATACGTTTCTTGTCTTTTCACGGTATAATATATAGCTGTCACTGAGAAATAATGTAGTTTCAATAACAATAATGTAGTTAGTACTTTCTATTGGTGATAGAATTTTTCTAATCGGTCCAGTAGTTTCAGTAGGTTCTTTCCTCTTTATAATATTAGTTTAAATAATTTGTATTGTATTTTATTTTAGTATGGGTTATTTTGATGACGTCATATTGACATGTAAACTCACGACAGCGTGGTGTTGAGGTTCTCGGTACTGGCAGCCAGGTCGGTGGTGGACCAGGACAGCAGCGACAGCCGCGACAGGTTCATGACGGAGGCGCTACCCTCCTGCCGAAGCTTGGCAGCCTCCGCCGGGTCGTTGTAGCGGAACATGTTGGTGCGACCCAGCAACAGGATACAGCCTGCGAAAAAAAAAACATGTAAAAATGCTAAATACTCGTTTAGATTTAAAAATACTCAAACGTGGCGGAGATAGAAGTAAATTAATATAAAAAAATTAGTCTAGCATGCCAGTATTGTAGTTTTGTATCTGTTCGCGTATAATCATTGTAAATGTGTGAGTAAGCAAATGTTTGTAAGTATGCATGTGTGAGTGCCTGCATTTAACTCAAGTTCTTATATTAAGTTAGTCGCAATAAAACCATCATTAGCAAAACACCTCGTTTCTGTGCATCAAAATTCCCACAAGCCAAAAGCAGCCTTAACCCCTTACATTTTGGTCGACATCGAGCCGGATACTACTTGGACTTACGACGTTACGCAACGAACGCTAAGACAAAAGGTTGCATCGGCCGGCGAGCGGAGAACAATAGAAAGAATTTACCTGAGATATCATAGGTGCAAAAAATTAACATTTTTTATGCGTTTATAGTAAACAAGTTATTACGAAGATTCGAACAAAATTGAAGTTGAAGTAATAATACGAAGATGGCTAATACACCGGAGCAGTTACTTAGTGTACTGGAAGATACTGCTAAATTATTATCAAAAACGCAAGTTAACCTTAAGAAGTGTTCGAAACAACGGTTAACAAAGGGATATATACAAACACGGATTAACAGTATTGAAGATTATTGGTCTACGTTCAAAACTACACATCAAGAACTAGTGAAATGTGTTCCAAAAGCGAACCGACACGACATTCCATACTTCGTCAATGAAGATTATTTTATCCAGGAGGATTTATACACTTGTTTGCTAGCTGATCTGAATGATTTATTAGATACGCTAAATCCATCGACGTCGCCGTCAGTGCCTATGCAAAGTGACAATAATAATTGTGGTTCAAGTTCGTGTAAAGATGTTCCAGTTAAGTTACCTAGGATTCAATTACCAACTTTCTCAGGTATTTACGATGAGTGGCCTGCCTATCAGGATTTATTTACGTCATTAGTGCACGACAACGGAACACTAAGTAAGGTACAAAAGCTGCATTATTTAAAAACTAGTATTACTGGAGAAGCCCTTTCGCTGTTGAAGCACGTGCAAATAACAGAGGTTAACTATGACGAAGCGTGGAACATTCTCAAAGCGCGTTTTGGTAACAAGCGAATAATTGTCAATTCTATTTTGAAAAAACTGTTTTCACAAAGGAAGATCACCATACAAACAGCAAATAGTGTCAAGTCATTATTAGATACAACAACAGAGTGTCTCAATTCACTTAAGAACTTTGGACTACCTACGAACGAATGGGATCAACTCATTATATTCCTCGTTGTTCAGAAATTAGATCCAGAGACACATCGTGACTGGGAACAATTTGCTTGCAAGGATAATAATGAAGAACTACCGACATGGGATGATCTAAAAAAGTTTTTACAATCGACGTTCCGTACTCTTGAGCTTGTGACAACGCCATCGACCAGAGAAAAGGCTACATCTAGAGGAAAGGAATATGGTGTTCACTTGTCTACCACCAGTACGCTGACCACTCCGAAACCGAGAAGCTGCACTATGTGTAACAAGAACCACACTTTGTGTCATTGTGAGGAATTTATTAAACTAAGTCCTACAGAGAGACCTGACTACGTCAAACAACAGAAACTATGTTACAATTGTCTGGCCCCTGGACATTCAGCACGCATGTGTCGTCTGAAGATGTCCTGTAGGTTATGTCGCAAACGTCATCACACGCTTACGCACCAATCTACATACACACCGATGACGTCATCAAATCAACCAGACAATACGAAACCAACACAACATAACAAGGTTGAAGATCAGCAAGATTCTGCACAATCTGCCGAAAACAACGTTACACTTTCAACGCACGTCGCAGCTGAGTTGTCCACTGCATTACTGGCTACAGCTCTCGTACCAGTTAGAGAATACGAATCGGGACAAATAACAGTGTTGCGCGCCTTGATTGACCACGGCTCCCAGGCTACGTTTATAAGTGAGAGAGCGGCCCAGCTGTTACGTGTGAAGAGAATGCCTGTCAACGGCACTATCACTGGAGTCGGCTCAACCAAAACAAATGTGAAACATGCTGCAGAAATCGAGCTTCTATCAAGACACGACTCAACTTTCAACCTAAGAATTAAGGCTTACATCATGTCTACGCGACTCACGGCTGAATTGCCATCACAAATCATCTCCACCAGCATCTGGCCGCATCTGCAGGGATTTGTTCTGGCCGACCCAAGCTTTTACCAGCCAGGACGAGTAGATATCTTGCTAGGTGTTGACGTCTGCGCCCAAATTATGAAAGACGAAGTAATCAAGGGTCCCCCAGGGTCACCGTGTGCCCAAAATACCACTCTGGGGTGGATTCTGTTTGGGGCTGTTGAAAACAAATCTGCAAGAGATGAATTGCTGGTCATGCACCTGCACTTAGATATAAATGACATGCTGAAACGAATGTGGGAGCAAGATCCCTACGATAAACAAGTACCTACAGCTGAGGAACGAAAGTGCGAGAAAATCTACGAAACCACGACTACCAGAAATAATGACGGACGGTATATTGTTACATTACCAAAAAAACAAAACCTGTTACTGTCAACTCAAGGAGATACGAGAACCATCGCTTTAAAGAGATTAAATCAACTAGAGCAAAGATTCATAAAGAACCCAAAACTTAAAAATGATTATGCTACAGCTATTAAAGATTACGAGGTCAATTACATGGAACCAGTACCAACCGAAGAATTGAATAAACCTTCTGTCTATCTACCGCACCACGCTGTTGTTAAGGAAGATAAAGAAACCACCAAACTACGAATTGTTTTCAACGCATCACAAAGAGGACTCAACAACGTATCACTTAACGACGAGCTGCTAGTAGGACCACAATTACAAGGAGACATGAGAAGTCTAATAATGAGATGGCGCATGAAGAAAGTTTGCTTCGTGGCTGATATCCAAAAAATGTATCTGCAAGTTCTGGTTACTAAAGAAGACAGAGACCTACAAAGAATATTGTGGAGAAGTGATGATCAAGCACCCGTCAAAGACTATCGTCTTACCAGAGTCACATTTGGGACTGCTTCTGCTCCTTACTTGGCAGTAAGGACCATGCACCAAGTAGCCAAGGACGAAGGACAAAATTATCCCGAGGCTGCAGAAATAATAAAACGAGATTATTTCATGGATGATATGATGTCTGGTAAGGACAAAGTCACAGATGCAATTCGAGTAGCCAAAGAAGTAGACACCATACTGCAAAAGGGAGGATTTAAATTGAAAAAATGGTGTTCTAATGAGGCGGACTTTCTTAAGGAATTTGAAGAGTCTGAAAGAAGTACTCACGTAAACCTTGACATCACTCTAGATGGAATCACACGAGCATTAGGATTACACTGGAACATGGGAAGAGATCTATTCCAATACAGCCTAAACTTACCTGCTACATCCAAGGTAATTACGAAGAGAACAATCCTGGCAGATCTACAGAGACTGTTTGATCCACTTGGTTGGCTGGCACCTTCTGTGTTACTGGCAAAACTTCTCATCCAAAGATTATGGCTGCAAGGAATAACATGGGACGAAGAAGTAGACGAATCGATCGCCGTAGAATGGACTAATCTAAGAGATTCCTTTCATCTTTACCTACCTGACATCGAAATAGACAGATGGTTGCATACTACTGAAACAACAATGAATGACGTCACTATCCACGGCTTCTGCGATGCATCTTGTCGAGCTTACGCTGCAGTGGCCTACGTAAGGATACGAAAACTACAGGGTGGCTTCAAAACATCCATCATCGCTGCTAAATCAAAGGTAGCACCGACCAAACCACAATCCTTACCTCGACTGGAACTCAGTGGAGCAGTACTTCTTGCTGGACTCCTGAAACAGATAAAGGAAGCAATGAATGTACCTACCAGTAATATATTCGCGTGGACTGATTCCACCATTGTACTTTCTTGGCTGTTCGGTGACCCTGCAAGATGGAACATATACGTTAGAAACAGAGTAGTTGAAATACTCGACACCATCAGCAATCATAATTGGTACCATGTCAAATCACCTGATAACCCGGCAGACATTGCTTCACGAGGACGATTACTGCAAGACCTAAAGGATGATAATCTTTGGTGGCATGGACCGGAGTGGCTGCAAGACGAAGAAATTCAATACACAAGACCGAAAACAATGATGACAGATCTGGAAAAAAGGGAAACACTGCAGGTCAACCTCAAACGAGATGATGAGAAACGCTTCAGCATAAATTTTGAATGTTATAGTACCCTACAAGAAATACAAAGGGTGATCGTGTACTGCAAAAGGTTTTTAAAGGGAAGGAAACTAGAAAATAAAGACTTACCTCTGACAACGAAGGAGATGGATGATGGACTGAAAATCTGCATAAAACTGGCACAACGGGACAGCTTCGAAGAAGAAATAGAGGACCTGAAAACAAAGAAACAAGTTAAGAAACACAGTAAGTTGAACAATCTAAAACCTTACCTGGATAACGAAGGTATCCTCAGGGTGGGCGGCCGATTACGTCACTCGGATCTGAATGAAGACGGCAAACATCCAATTATTCTTAATCGTGACTGCGATCTTACCTCTCTTGTCGTCGCTGATGCCCACGTGAAGACGCTACACGGCGGATTTCAATTAATGCTCTGCTTCCTGCGAACTAGATTCTGGATCCTGAAAGTCAAAACATTAATCAAGACAAGGATAAGGAAATGTTTAATTTGTGCTAAGCTGAACGCTACAGCAAAATCACAACTGATGGGAGACTTACCTCGGGTCCGCGTCACACCTGCTAAACCGTTCTTGAACTCTGGTATAGATTTCGCTGGCCCATATCAGATTTTGATGTCCAAGGGTAGAGGAGCAAGGACGCAAAAGGCATACATCGCTCTCTTTGTCTGTATGTCGACAAAGGCGATTCACTTGGAGCTGGTTGGAGACCTCACGTCCGAGGCCTTCATCGGGGCGTTCAGAAGATTCGTAGCCAGACGCGGAAGATGCGCTCAATTGTGGAGCGACCAAGGCCGGAACTTCATTGGTGCAACCAAGACATTGTCATCAGACTGGGCTGAAGCCAAACAGCAGTTTGAAGGTCCAATCGCTGAAAGCCTGGCAATGGATGGAACCAAATGGCATTTTATCCCCGCCTATAGCCCCCACATGGGCGGATTGTGGGAGGCAGGTGTGAAGTCGATGAAAGGTCACTTGAAACGTATCATGACTTCACATCTTACGTACGAGGAGATGAGCACCCTATTATGTCAAGTTGAGGCTTGCCTAAATTCACGGCCTCTTACCATAATAGAAGATACGGATACGGACAACATTCAACCACTAACTCCTGGTCACTTCCTTGTTGGTGAAGCACCTATTACAGTTCCAACGCCAGATCTTCAAGATATACCAACGAGTCATTTATCGCGATGGCAGCACCAGCAGAGGTTACTGTCTCACTTCTGGCGCAGGTGGCAACAGGAGTACTTAACGAGCATGCAACAACGTCCAAAATGGCAAACCCGAGTCAAAGAACTGGACATAGGAAACATTGTCCTAGTAAAATCTGATAATTTGCCTCCAGGCAAATGGATGATGGGACGTATTATCGACAAACATCCTGGTGCTGACGGTGTAACGCGTGTGTATAGTGTAAAGAGTGGTGATAGTGTTGTTCAGAGACCATTCAACAAACTATGCTATTTGCCTATAGACATTGAAACATGATTGTTTAAGAAACTTGATCACTTATCTGTAATTAACGGCCCGATTATGTAAATCATATATTTCAGTAATCAATATCACTGTTATCTCTTTATTCAATAATTTTGTTAAAGGGCAAATAGGCCCTTTGGTGGGCGGTATGTTCGCGTATAATCATTGTAAATGTGTGAGTAAGCAAATGTTTGTAAGTATGCATGTGTGAGTGCCTGCATTTAACTCAAGTTCTTATATTAAGTTAGTCGCAATAAAACCATCATTAGCAAAACACCTCGTTTCTGTGCATCAAAATTCCCACAAGCCAAAAGCAGCCTTAACCCCTTACAGTATCAGATAAATGAGTCTGGCATGCCAGTATTGGTGTTTTGCATCAGGTAATTGGGATTGGCGTGCCAGTATTGTAGTTTTACATTAGGTTATTGAGACTGGCATGCCAGTATTGTAGTTTCATATCAGGTAAGTGAGTCTGGCATGCCAGTATTAATGTATTGCATCAGGTAAATGAGAAAAGCATGCTAATATTGGTGTTTTGCATGAGGTAACTGAGACTCGTATGCCACTACTCGACTGGCGGGCGCGGGCAGCAGGGTGGCGGTCATGAATGATGTTAGTTACCCTGCGAGAGCTTGGCGGGCTGGTCCAGCAGCACTGTGTTGAGCCAGCAGTGCGCGCCGGGCGCGGGCAGCAGGGTGGCGGTCATGAATGATGTTAGTTACCCTGCGAGAGCTTGGCGGGCTGGTCCAGCAGCACTGTGTTGAGCCAGCAGTGCGCGCCGGGCGCGGGCAGCAGGGTGGCGGTCATGAATGATGTTAGTTACCCTGCGAGAGCTTGGCGGGCTGGTCCAGCAGCACTGTGTTGAGCCAGCAGTGCGCGCCGGGCGCGGGCAGCAGGGTGGCGGTCATGAATGATGTTAGTTACCCTGCGAGAGCTTGGCGGGCTGGTCCAGCAGCACTGTGTTGAGCCAGCAGTGCGCGCCGGGCGCGGGCAGCAGGGTGGCGGTCATGAATGATGTTAGTTACCCTGCGAGAGCTTGGCGGGCTGGTCCAGCAGCACTGTGTTGAGCCAGCAGTGCGCGCCGGGCGCGGGCAGCAGGGTGGCGGTCATGAATGATGTTAGTTACCCTGCGAGAGCTTGGCGGGCTGGTCCAGCAGCACTGTGTTGAGCCAGCAGTGCGCGCCGGGCGCGGGCAGCAGGGTGGCGGCGCCGCCCGCCAGCACCACGCGGCAGTGCAGCGGCAGCACGCCGGCGCCCGCCAGCACGATGTCCGGCAGGGGGCGGTACTCCGCGCTGCCGATTACCGTCTCGCCCTCCTGCACAGACCACACCAACATGTAAGACAGAAGTGACAAAAATTTCAATAACAGACCATTTCCCACTCTTGCGCAGACCACCCCCTCCAAAACGCATTACCTTGAGATGGTAGAGCGTGACTCCAGTAGACAGCAAGTTATCATCGATGCCAACAAGGTGCGGCATGTCGGAGTCCAGCACGACTCCCAGCCCACTCTTGCGCAGGCCGAGCGCCTTCTGCTCCTGTAAGATCTGCTGCGTCTCCCGCCACTTCTCCGTCCATTTCTCTGTGAGAACCTTCTCTTGGGCTTCTTTGCGTTGGAGTGTTGCTAGTACTCCTGGTTCGGTCTCTATCGGGTCCTGAGAGGAAGATAATTATTTTGTTTTTATTTATTTCTGTTACTGTCTAGTGGTCCTAAACGCGACTGCTGCTCTTAGCGGTCTTGCGTTAGATTTCCAGATAGAGCAGTGTTAATGAGTTTTTCTATGAAACTCTCAGTATCAGCTCAGAGTTTGGATATATGCCCGTTGCAATGCATGTGATAAATAGCGGTGGTGGCATCGGCCATGACTTACGAATTGTAAATCGTAGGTTCGAACCCAGACAAGCGCCTGTTTTAATGTAAGCTCTTTTGTGTCCCACTGCTGGGCAAAAGCCTCCCCTAACTTCGTCCAGGATTGGCTATCCTGGGCTTCAGGACAGGCGCTTTACTTTGTGTAAAATTATTTCAACATCACTGCTCCCAAAAACGGTGAAAGAAAACATCGTGAGGAAACCGGCATATCCTAGAACCAATAAAAATCAAAGACGTGGCATCTTCCAAACCACTGGGTCCGCGTGGGTTATTACGGCCATCTCCCTCTCACTGAGAGGAGGCCTGTGTCCCAGCAGTGGGAACAGTATAGGCAGATTGTGCTTATACAGGGTGAAAGGGACATCGACGCACATCCGCTTACCACGAACTTGGGTTATGAAAAAAAAAATCTGATTTTTCATACAAAAGTACAATACCTACACGATCAATATATCGGGTGGCGATTAGGTCATCACATTAAATTAAACAGCGGTCATTCCAAGTTATCATTAGTCTGTTTGAGTAATAAAATAAACAATTTTACTAAAAATAAAAAACTAAATTTTTCAAACAAAATAAATACCGTAAATATTGGCTCGAAATAAATCACCCTCAATAATATCAGTATACTGACCTGTAAAAGCGGCAACGTCGCCGCCACCGCCGCGGCGAGTAAGTACCTACATACTTGCAAGTAGGCATAGGATAGGACGCTCGGAGCAATGATATCAACAATTCAACACAAAGTTTATGGTATTCTTGCACAATAATAATAATTCAATTTAATAAACCTACACTTGTCCAAATGTTCAATTGATTAATTAAAATTTACGTTATGGCTGCCATGCAACTGAATGCATATGAGCACCGTCATAGGTAGGTACGATATACCTCTGCCGGTATGTTCGTAACACCAGCAGCGCTGTTTTGGTTGCATTCAATCAACCATGTCGGTGTACTCTGATGATAACGTATGCTCACCCACTTTCACTAACTTCACTAACTAATAAAATGTCCTATCACAAACAAAAAATGAGAAAAGCGTCCGATCTCGCAGGAACTGTCACAACACTTAACTAATCTACAACTAATAATAACGTATCCAACAAACAAAACAAGAAATTTACGAAAATGTTCTCAAAACAATTACAATAAAAATACGAAGGGCGCGTGTGCGAATAAGCAACACACGAACTATCCTTAAGGACCCCGGAAGCGTACTGAGTCAATCGCACCGCACGCGCCGCCGCTTCCGTTTCTTTACTTTGTAGTCGCGCGCCGCCGCCGCCGGCGCCGACAAAGGACGAATTCTGACGACACCTACCCCCGTATCGCGCATAGAGATTTATGCCTTAAACTAATATTTTTAAGAACGTTTTTTATTTATCTTTCGCTGTGGTCCCTTATCTTTTAATTTTGCGCATAGACAAGGCCTAATAGTGTTAGTTATAAGGTCATTTTTAGCTTAACTAGTTTAAGTTTCTAATAATTGTTAGTAATACGGAACGGCAACGTTTGAATTTTCTCGGGTCTTTGAACTACTAGTTTAGGTCAGGTGATTATCGTTATTCAATACATGATGTTGTTAAATACTAAAATGGAAAAAATGATCCCAGGGCTAAAATGCTTATTGTACTTATTTTTTTTAGTTGTGTATGGTCAAAATACGTTATGTAGAATATGTGGTTGCAATTAATGTGATAACCTAATCTCCACGCGGTATATGGAACACCTGATTTTTCAAACATAACCGACGAAAAATATCATCGTAAGGGGGTCCAGAATCACGTTCTGATTCGTGGTGAGCGGATGCGCGTCGATGTCCCTTCCACCCTGTATAGATAACTCACAGTATCGTGCGCAATCTGCGCGCGCAGCTTCTCGATCTCCTCGCGCAGCTCCCTGATGAGCTTGACGTTGGGGTCCTCGTTGATGGTCGGCTTGTTGATGATGTTCTTCGCTCTGTTCGCGTACCTCAGAGTCGATAGCGTTTCCCCGTAGTTGCAGTCCGCTGGGGATATCTGAACGACAATATTATAAAATAATTACGCTAGAGGTCTTAGCTCCGAATCCCAAATCGAGCAAATGTTATTGGGTTTTTACCCGACTGCGCCAGAAGGAGGGTTATGTTTTTCGAGAGTATGTATGTATAATTGTTTGGCACGCTCTGCAGCCTGAACGGCTCGATGGATTTTAGCTTGAGAGGTATCGTTAGATTCGTAATTACCGTGAGAGTGACACTGGGTATGTCAAGATAAAAAAAAAAAACAAAATGGCGGATTTTAGGCACCAAGAACATACACATGTTTGGCACGCTCTGTAGTCTGAGATCCTTAGATGGAGTTTAGCTTGAGAGGTGTTAGATTCGTAATTGCCGTGAGAGTGATACTGGGTATATCAAAATAAAAAATATAAGTGGTGGATTTTTGAGGCCAAATTAAAATGTTTGGCACGCTCTGCAGGCTGAACGGGTCGATGGATTTTAGCATCAAAGATGTCGTTAGATTCGTATTCATTGTGAAAGTGACGCCGGGTATAATTATTTTAAATCAGAACAGAACATAAGCTGGGAGTAATTCAACAATGTGATATTATAAGGTCAACATACACGTAAAAAGGTACCATACTGTCGAATTAATATCGTTGTGGCGTCAGCACACCATAGGCTTTGTTTGTTCTAGCAGCACCATACGATAAAACGAAAAAGTGTAGTATATCTCAAGGTGCTTCAATGAAGGGATTTTACCCGTGTGTTATCCAAACTAACGCAGAACGTAGTTTGCCGGGCCAGCTAGTTAATAATAAAACTAAAAGTGATAAAATAAAAAACGGTAATTTAAAAAACTAAAAAACCCGACTGCGTTTCTGTGCAATTTGTTAATGCAAAAACGATAAAACAAGAAAGTCGTCATACCCGATTGCAATTAAATTCAGAATCGCCGAAGTTGCTAATAAAATAAATTGTAGCAGTCGGGACCCATTCTAGAAAGTCAGCCGTCTAGTCAGTAGATTGGTGTAATCTGCAATATAATATAGGTATGTGCTCTCAATTCACTAAACCTCCATTTTTAGAATGGGTCCCGACTGCTACAATTTATTTTATTAGCAACTTCGGCGATTTTGAATTTAATTGCAATCGGGTATGACGATTTTCTTGTTTTATCGTTTTTGCATTAACAAATTACACAGAAACGCAGTCGGGATTTTTCGTTTTTTAAATTACCGTTTTTTATTTATTAACTTCTCAGTAGCAACTTGGAATTTGGATAGGTGCTCCGATCAATCAAATCATATCAAATGTATTTATTTAAAATAAGCTTTTAAAAGCGTATTTGAAATACATTTGATTCCAAAAAGCTGATCCTATGGAGAAGAATCCGGCAATTAAATAAAAAGTGTCCATGGAAACTCCATGGACACTTTTTATTTAAATAAAAAGTGTCCATGGAAACTCCATGGACACTTTTTATTTAATTTTTAGTATTATATTATCTATGGCAATATTTCGATTCCTTGCTTCGTAACGACGCTGAATCCTTACTTACTCTGATAATGACATTCCTTTGACCATTTTCAGAAGACATTTTGGAGCAAAGGTATTTTAAGTGGAAATTGAAAATGAACTATATACTACAAAATTTAGGTTGTTTATTTCAAAGCATGCCCATTCTTGAAGTTATGTATTTATAGTATGTACTTACAGCGGCGATCATGATGGTCTTGGAGTTGCCTCCGAGTGAGTCCTTCAGCAACCAAGTCAGCACCGAGTCTCTGTATGGTATGAACACCTTCTTGGTGCCTTTTTGTGCGCGTACTATAACAATAAACATATACAGTCTTATTACAAAAAAGTTATGCACCCGTTGAACGCGTGTTTATAAAATTTATTCCTACAAAAAACACTTTTTTGTAGGAATTAATTTTATAAACACGAAATTATAAACCCGTTGAACACGTGTTTATACACATAAACACGTGTTCAACGGGTTTATAATAAGACTGATACATTTTAGGCATCTATAGACATCAGCGACATTGTAGCTATCACCGTTTACCTCTATAAACTATCAAATCAGGTTCCCTTGCATACCTTCAACAGGCTGGCTGGACTCTGCCAGCGCGGAGATGACGGAGCCGAGCGTGACGAGTGACTTATTGATGTGAGCGCCCTCCACCAGCCGCTGGCCGGTCGCACCTGTCGCGTCCGCTCGCTCACTGTACAATGCAATAGTATTTTGTATTATACTTAGTAGAGAAACTTTGAGCACTTTCCTTTAATACCATGGGACATTTCATTTAATTTTGGTAAAATCAAAACATAACTCCATCAGAATCGGTAGTTTTATTGGTATACAAATTTTTTCTTGCTTCGCCCCCATAGACGAATAGATAGAATTTAATAAAAAAACAATAGTAATCTCTTCTTTCTATGAAACTGCATGCAACACAGAGGTCAAGCTTTATCTCAGTATCAGCCTAATTGATTGAGATAAGATGTGCCTACCCCAGTTTTTAATTTGTAGCAAATGCTTTCTAACAATAAAAAGAAAACTTAAATCTGTTCAGTAGTTTCTGCACCAATCCCTAACAAACAGACAAAAAATCCTAAGTCTCATTTTCGGGTTTGGAGACTTAGATACCCCACTTGTTTTTTTTTATATCATCACTGTACAAAATCACGACTTTCACAATTTTATTATATAAGTCTACTAAATTCAAGTGGCGACAGTTCGTACGATTCATATAAATACACTTTTAATCGTAGTAGCAGGGTGGGGGGAGTTGCTAACCTTCCGGCAAGATCCACCAGATGAACCTTGGAGACGGTCTCGCTGGGCATGTTGTTGTGCCGCAGGTAGCTGGCCTGCACGAACGTGATGGTGAAGATGGCGTGCGAGCGAGACGACACGTCGTTCATCTGCGTCGACGCCGTTGTACGGTGCAAGTTACCTCGGTGCATGCACTCCTGCGCATATACAATCAGTTTCATTAATTAAGGGGTCTTGTGAAGAGCTTTGTTTTAAGTAAAAGTTGAATTGTTTTAAGACTGCAAATCGCCTTATAAAATTATAAGAAGAATTTTCTTTCAAAGGAAACCTGACATTTACATTTTATGCATTGACTATAGAGCTAATAACTAGAAGGCAAGTAGGCACCATCACGTGCTAGGCATGCAGTTCTCCAGAAGTGGCAAAGCGACAATTTTTGTAAATGGTAACTTGAGCAAAAAAATATTATCTTGACTTTTGGAAAATGTATTGTGACCACATTTTGTGGACTGTTCAAAAAGGAAGTATCGACCAAGTATCGAGTGATATCACTGAGTGATTAGGAGTCTACGCAATTGCAACCCAGTCTTTTAAACTCTGATAAATAAACTTGAATTTCTTTTGTCAATTTTTTTTCTTCTGGAAACCAGAGTCCCGACCGTTTCTATCATTATTATGCATGATTAAACAACGAACCTGTATATCATCATAATCGGACACCAAATGTTTGGACAAGTCCTGCACGTAAGGACCCAGTTTGGGGTGCTCTCTGACCCTCAGGGAGTGCCCCGAGTCTGTAGCCAGGAGGTCCTTCACCCTCTCGTTGTATATCTCTAGGTAGCTGACTTCGGTGCGGTAGGAGGCGCCGGACTCCTTGCCGGCAGCCACCCGGGAGAACAGGTGACGGCATATCCGGGGTATGAGGCCTTGATACTCCTGCATACATGATGTGTTGTGAGAGAAAGGGAGACATGTTTATCTTTAATTCACTAACTCATACCTCCCAGAACCGCAGAACAAGAGATATTTCTATAAAGAGGTATCAACGATATATTTTAATTATATACTTAATGTTATTGAAAACTACGAAAAAGAATAGGTATAACTTCCACGAAGGGCTAAGGCAGAGGTGCACTTAATGGACACCGGCATTTCGTGCAGGTCTATTGCCGTTCACTGGGCACATTTTCAGACTCCAAGCTGGTACTAAGAATTTCATCGATAAACCCAATAAAACCGCTCGATCTGGTAATCGAACCCACGACCTCTAGCGTACCAGTCGCACTAGGATCACTACACTAATGAGGCAGTTCCAGTTTATTTTTAATCCGTTCTCTTTTTATTCTATATATATTGTTATACTAGCTGGCCTGGCAAACTTCGTTGCGCCTTAGATCGGGTAGCAATTTGGTCGATTCCCATCATTGAATTGCACTAATACTGAAACGTATAAAATACCATACTGGAGTACAGGTAAATATCGTTGTCGAGTCGGCAAACCATCGTCGTTGTTCGTTCTAGAACCATACAACAAATCGAAAAAGTGTAGTAAGCATGTCTTAAGGTGCTTTAATACTAGGAATCTACCAGATTATAACCCAATCTAAGGCAGAACGAAGTTTGCCGGGTCAACTAGTTACTCATAAAATTCTAGTATTAGGGATAGCGTCTGAGCTGCTCCAAGTAGAGTTAAATGTCCAGAAGTGTATGTTTGGGCTAATGATACATACGGGTGATCCCATCATAGTGAATGTCTTCCCGCTGCCAGTTTGTCCATAGGCGAACACGCATGCGTTGTAGCCTTCGAATGCGCTGTCTATCACGTCCAAGCCCAGGTCCGCGAACACCTGGAACAGCGACAAAGGTTCAGTCACATTATATTGGCTACCTTGGGGACACAGTCCGATATCATCTCAACCGACAGAAGTTTACCCGGTTATTTTACTGTAGTAAGTACGGCATAACAGTATCGGAACTAAGCAAAGAGCCAATTATAATTATTCTCCCATGAGCTGCGAGTCTGCGAACGCATCTACTTTCGTGTCTTCGAACCATGCTTCACAATATTTATCACTAAAACTAAGTAAAAAATTCAGATTATCCGTCATTCATTTTATTAATGTTGTTAAATTTGACGGATAATCTAACTAAAGAAGGGACAATGAGGTACTTTTAAACGATCTTTACTTCTGTCTTTTATCTTTATAGAAAATGAAAGTAACTTAAAGCGTGTTACCAAGCCACTCAAGTTTTGACTTTTAAGCAGTAAGCAGCAATGCACCCACCTGTTCCTGCGCCGCGTAGTTTTTGTCGTCGTGCGCGTACGACCAGTATGAGTGGTCGAACGTAAAGTCCTTGTACTTCTCCCGACTGCCGTCATTTTGCTCTTTGCTATTCTGGAACATAAACACATCAAAATTAACCTGTTGTTTGTTTTTTGTTTGAACGCGCTAATATCTGGAACTACCAGTCGGAGTTGAATAAATATTTTTGCATTTGATAGCCCTATTCTTGAGGTAGGTCTATAGGATAATTCACATTAAAGTACGACCTTTATGAGCCAAGCCAAGGCAGCAGGTGTAACCGATACTGTACTGTATACATATAACATATGCTAATCTGACTGCAGTGACTCAGTGAGTTGACCCTACCGGATGTTTGTTATGGTCCAAAAAAAAAAGATAAAAAATAAAAAAAATAAAAATTCAAAACTATAAAGACATTTTAAGGGTTCTGTATCTCAAAAGGAAAAAGGAACTTTTATAAGGTCACTTCGTTGTCCATCTGTCTGTATGTCAAGACATTTTTTTTTGGATCGCGTGGATGTTTTAACTTATAATTAATAACAAATACCTAGGTCTACAGGCCCTAGGAACTGTATTAAAATAAGAAGAAGCTTCTATGTCAAAGCAGTAAAAAAACATTCAACAATGTATGCTTCTATAACTGCTATATTTCGACGGTTTACTTATTCCATAACTTAAGAAATACCAAGTATGCACGGAAGCTGCCTTCTCCTCAATCCGTCAATTATGTTGAGGTCCGGTCTAACCAGAGTTAGCTAAATATCAGTATTTTACACGAAGCGATTAGCACTCTTTGCAACACTATTGTTGCAGAGGTGTGATGGTAATAGGTAGAGGTGTACCTATGTACACCTCTGCCTCTCTCACTATGTAAACCTTAGGGGAATACAAGCGTAAGATATTTTACATAAATCCTGTGAAAGTGTCCTGTGTAAATCTGCAAAGTATGTGCAGTTTTTATTTAATTACCGCATTGACATTTGCCAATATGATCATAGAAGAGAAAAGGTAGTCTAGATAGGGCCTAGCACATGTAATCCTCTGCCTTCCTTAATACCTCATAGGTCATATCCGCTCGCGTATGTAATGGAACAAAATACTCCAATGAGGTACCTCTGGCCTGACAAACAAGACTGTTATGCAGAGCATGCTGACGTCACGCATCGTTAGGAGGTTCTTAACCCTACTAATTATGGCGTAAAGTCCAATGTGACTCATGTCACTCGAGGCTTTATTTACTGAATATTATGATTTTGCAATCACAGTAAAATTGGAGCTGGTCTTAGATGCAAGGGTAGCCTGTTATTGGATCCTTGAACAAACATTGTTGTTGTTCTTTTTTTACAAGTTCAAATGCAATTCATTTATTTGTTAAAATATGGTTGGTAGAATGGGTCTTAAAATAATATATTTTTAGATACAATAAATTCATGCTTCGAGATAATGTGCCGAGTAAATTCTGTATTCTTAGGCTGTTGAAAGTGTAATAAGGCTAAAGTTACAGGCCAATAATTAAACACTACATGAGTTGTATTTTATTTTTGTCTGGGTACTACGGCAATGCATTTTGCGCGGCAGCGACGCTGAAGGTTGCATACTGTATAAGTAGTATATTTACACTTATTTTTAGCCGTAAAAACTCTTTATGAAGAAGTTTATTTAGCTAGTTCTACTGACATACCGCCATCTGCCGCCAACGGCATTGCTTATGTCTAGTGCCATCGTTCAGGGTTTACCCGGATTTGTCCTAGTTTAGAGGGCGTCCGAGGACAGTCCGGAAGGGGTTTCATTTGTGATCCGGGTTTAAAAGTTGACAAGTCCTCCCGGGAATTATAACAATGACAACAGTTTTATTTATTGCATAACTTAAAAAAAAAAAGTTGAAATGGCCGGGTTCTTATTTCCAAAATCCAGGGATTCCAGGCTTCTTGTCTTTTTTACCTGATTTAATCTTATTTATGTCCTGATTTTAAAAATGCTACAGTCATTGAAAACTATTTTAAAGGTAGCATTCTTTCTCCGATTTCGTCTTAGTTGGAACAACTGCATTGCCAAATATTGCGCCGCTGAGCAAGAATGTGCTAACATTATTGTGTTCCGGTTTAAACAATAATGTAACCAGTGCAATTACTCGTCAAATGAGAAAAGAACGGACTCTCAAAATGGCGCGCGGGGGTGATACTATTGGTAGTGTTGGTAGCGTCTACAAGCTGCGGTTGCTGCTCACAATAAATTCAAGATGCCGATATGCTTGTTTGAAATTTGACAAAGCAAAATAGTGTTTTGTGTTTGATTGACTTATCCGCTTGAGGCTAAGAACTATGCTCATTACACAAAACCGTACCATGACAGTAATGGTATTGGCCATGCACAATACAACGTGGGAAACCTCATCCAAACATACGGACAGACAGACAAGAATTTTGATTTCTGTTATTCTATGAAACTCCAAATTCGTTTTTCTTCAATATTGATAATGGACAGACATCAGACTGTTACAATTTTATTATATGTATTACCTAAATACTAGCTAGTATTAAAAAAATCCAACAAGATCGTTCTGTCACCGAACAACACCGTTGTTCGATAAGATGTGTACGTTCGTTTTGTGTGGGCGTTATTAAGCTCCGTCACGCCTGATACGTTTATACCGAGGTCATGGTACAATACGGTGTAATGGGTAGACCGCTCAATGCCACAGATGGGGCCTAAACAGCATTGCAGGTAAACGAAGCATAGCGAAAAATAGATTAGAGTATAAAATCAGATGGGCCGGGCCAACAGTAAAACCGTATACTCGTAATTTTTGCGGAAAAGGAAACCAAGCAATATAAGGTGGAGTTATCTATCTTCAGAATAAGTTGTCAGAATATTCCAATTTATTATAGGATCCTCAGTGGAAGGAAGTGCAGTGATAGCCTAGTGATAGATGACCATTGGACTGTCAAGTCAAAGGTCTCGAGTTCGAATCCAAGGCACGTACCTCTGACTTTTCGAAGTTATGTGCGTATTAATAATTAAGTATCACGCGTTAAACGGTGAAGGAAAAACATCGTGAGGAAACCCTCCGTGAGAGATTTTCTTGACGGCGTGTGAAGTCTGCCAACCCGCAGTAGCCTAGCATAGCCTCATCCCTCTCGTTCTGAGAGGAGAACCGTGCGTAGCAGTGGGACAATGTATGATCTTCTGGTGAAGAAGTGAATGGTTTTGATGGCTCAACCGGCACAGGGTTCTAGCCTACCATGGTTGATCTTTTTCAGTTACGCAACGACTAGGTCCATCCCCACACGGAATAATTGTTTGTATTATCTACAGAGTTATTTCGAGCTATTAGTGCCTGAGATTTGTGTTTGTAAACGCACACCTTCACGATAAAGGAAAGATCCTAGTGTGGAGCAAAGTTATTTTTTCGCGGTGGCTTAATAGCGTCTGGTGTATCTAACCAGAAAACGCAGGTTCGAATCCTGCCCGCAGTAGATTTTTTCCTTCACTAAAATGAATCTGGAAAAATTTATAAAGTATACAAGCTGATAACGTCCATTGAACTAAAAAAAACTGTGAACTTATCCACGAACATAAAGAATCAAAACGGACGGATTGACAACCTCATTTTTTTTTCCAAGTAAAAAAATCATAGTAAACATTGCAATAACAGTTAAAATGTGAATCATTCCACATAACATTGAATCTCGGGCGTTTCAAATACTATCACGCGATGACATAACGAGCCAAATTGTATCTAAGCACGCGAATAACATGTCGGGCGGACTGTTACATTTTACAACTGCAGAATTCAAATGAGATGTCGTGAGTTTGAAGCTCACCCGTTGCACTATTGTAAAAAAAATCGAAATAAATATACCAATATTGTATTATAAATGAGAAATATGAAACAAGCAAAAATTAACTTCCTCGTAGTTGGAAAAGTGTATAGGCCAAATATGTTATCAGCCACCAGGAACCGATATTCAGAAAATTACAAATTGCCCCCCATAACTCAGACCTTGGGTTCTCCAAGACAAATAGCAATCTAAAATTCGAATCGACAAACGAAACGAAATGAAATGTTGTTATGGAAATTACATTTTATAAACGACCAATATGGCGATAGCTTATGTCATTAATTTCCATACATTTTGTTTAATTTCATTCAACGATCGTGTAATATTGGTGCAGATGTGTAGCAGATAGTTGGTAGTGTAAAAGAGAGAATTCTGCTAAAACTGTCAGTATAACACAATATGTAAATTTTTCTTATATAAAAATCGTTTAAAATCATATACCAAATGATATAAATATTTAAAATCATTTGGAGAAATTTGACAGTTTTGTATAACCTGATGTGCTGGCGACTCTATTACGGTAGAGATTTTAAACAAGATATTTATTAATGACATTATAAATACATTTAAGTAGATGTCGAATTTTGTTGCCATGAAACTACAATGTGTGGGTTATAGACGTCGTACTTACAATTTGCGAAAAACCAATAAAAATGAATGTGCTCAAGGTGACTTTAAACAAACGATTTTTCAGTTTTCCTCCCAAATACCCATTTCAAGTATAGTCTAAACACGCAGACAATAGGGAAAACATATAAGTAGATAAAAATAGATGACAGTCTAGTTCTGTTAAACAGTTGCTATTATTCACTAGTATCAGCTGTTCAAACAATACTTATGTTATACGACTTATGCCGTTCAACAGGTGTTGTAAACGATAACGCTAACACGTGGCGATCTTATCTGTAATTGACGCCCTTCACCGTGGGAAATATAGTCTAGATAACCAGATCTTATGACCGCTCTGTACATGTTATGCCATAGCAAAATATACCTTATACCTTTGTAATACTGTACTCCCTTGCAATTTTACGGCAGCCTATATAGTTGATAACTTTATTATCGAACTGTTTTACATAAACAACTTGTTTTGAGGACTTCTGGGGTGGAAACATCCGATGTAATAAATAAGTCTGGACGCAACTTGAGGTTGACTGTCTCTGTCTGTTAACATATGTAAAAAAATGACTTGTAAAAGTGTCTTTAAAAGATCTATTTACAGAAATAAATATCATTTATCATTTATCTCTTCGGGCGCAAATTCAAATGTGTTTTGGATTTTCGCAAATTGTTCGCATAAAACATTCAGGATTCATAGTAGTATCAATTGCGACATCTAAAATAGCTTATTCATAACTGAGTGATAAAACTTTTGCTTAGAAAACGTTCTTGTAGTAGATAGTAGCGCAGTGGCGTTGCTAGGTAACCAAAGGCCCTGGGGCAAAAAATAAGGTAGGATCCCAACTAAACTATTTAAAATAGTTTGTTCCGTATTTGTCGTTCTCCGAATTCGACATACTCCAGATTTATCGTACTCCGGATTCGTCATAATACAGTCGACTCCATAATAAAATTAAAAACCAAATACAAATTGTAAATAAAAAATAATAAAGATAAACAAATTGTACAGTCCTGCGACAGACACAGCCAGCGGAGACACGTTCATTTTTACTAGTTCAATTTATAGTTTGTAAGTCAGAGTTCGAGGGGCCCCCTGAGCTTGAGGGCCCCGAGGCACTGCCCCGTCTAGCCCACAGGTAGCTACGCCACTGTAGTAGCGTACATTTTGGGAGTATTATCTATTTTACAATACTATCTGCTGATATAACCATTTTGAAGCAAACATTGGCGCCTAATGAGAGACTGTATTGGTTAAGCAAAGGAGTACTAATCCGCTAACATATTTCAACGGTATGTTAAGGTAACCGGACACCTGCTGGAGCTGGGAATAGCACCCAGGTACTTCAGCGTCGCCGTAGATCTGATAACCACTAGACTTATGTTGCATTTAAGGTATACTGGGAATTTCTGTGAAAAACTGTGCTGTACATTAATGGATCGTCAGATGGAAGACAGCGCTTAAATATATTTTTTACAGCTTACTAGCAATGTGGGTCACAGATTTCTAGTAATCTTGTTAACCCCTCGTACAAAGCTAAATGCTTGTATTACGAATGGGTTCACGTTGGTAGTGCAATGGGTGAGTTTCGAATCGGCAACCACATGATGGAAAGTCCGACGCCCTAGCCATTAGGCTACCGCCGCTTGAAACTAAATAAACAGGATCTATCTTCGAACACTGCAGTGTCAGTTGTGTCACCACCGAAATAATTAATTAAAGTAAAGCATACCAAATATACCTAAACTAAAGACAACGACGAAATATCTACTGAACAATTATTTCTTAATTTAACAAATTGCTTTGCAAATTAACGAAATTATTTGGAGAATGGAATGACATTGAGTTGGGTTCGCAAAGCCAAATTAAAATCAAATACATATTATTGATCAAACCATTATCGACTTTACGAGTAGCTAAATTCAGTCGATTTCAGCGTAACAAAAAATATTAAAAAAGTCACAAAAATATTTAAATTTAAATATAATCTGAATCGTGTGTAATGGAATTAAGGTTTTCTATTCCGTAAAATGTTAATTTTGATAAAGGTCGATTTGTTGGATCATTGACGAGGCTGTTTAGATAACATAACCTGAAAAGTGTGGGTCAGACCAGTAATGCAATTTCCTGTTCGAATATTATCCATACTTAAGTCTATTTATCTGTTTGTTACGTTTCCAGGACCATGAAACTTAGGTATACTAGACTGAGACTAATTACCATGAATTTTATTAGGTTGGATCTTGGAAATGGACATAATAGTTATCTTTCTTCTTGACTGCCTTATGCGTCTTGTGGTCCCAAGCGCGACTGCTAAGCTAGTGGTGTTGGGCTTGATACCTAGATCGAACAGTATTATTGGGCTTTCTAGGACATTGTGAGCAGCAACTCAGAGTTTGGATTTGTGCCCGGTTAATAGCAATAGGCTCGTCCCCTATTACATGAGATTTAGGAAAATATCGGCGAGACGTGGGTGAAGTACTTACATAGTAGACCTCTGCTTAAACTTTCGGGGAATACAGGCGTGATGGTAAACTATATGTTATCTTAGTTTTTAAAAAAAATTTGAGATGCGAGTGAAACCGAGTATAAGAGCTAGTTTATAATATTAATAAATAATGTTGAATGTTTTATAAACAACACCCACAAAGTAGATTCTAATAAAAAAACCGGATTCTTTAATATACTTAACGCCTAAAAAACATTTAATTTTGCATAATATTTTGTTCAATTCCAGTTTTGTTTGTAAGCAGTTTGTTGATGTGTCTGTGATGTCTGCTGTGTTGTACAGACGACAAGCTAGACATTTCTAATTTAATCTGATCTCGCTGTAGTGTGGGACGCGCCTCCACCCAATATATTGTAAATAGCGTGTAATTGATGCACTATATTATAGACGGTCATAAGAGATAATTGTGTTCCCGCCATTACATCGCATTGTATAGGCTTTCAATACGATAGGGATCAGCGTACACTGGATAGTAGTTATTTCTTTCGTATCGCAATACTGATATTATAAATGCGAAAGTAACATGTTTGTTTGTTATGTTTTTACGGCAAAACTGCTGAACCAATTTTGGTAAACTTGGTATTTCAATAGATTGAACCTTAGAAAAGTAAATAGGCAACTTTTTGTCACCAAATTCTTTGGGATGCAAGTGAAAACGCGTGCAACAGCTTGTATAAAATAGTTTCTTAATCGCTACGTTATCAATAATCTATCTATATAAGAATCTACGAAAAGTGAGACATTTAAGGAAGGTCAATTGTCGGCCCTCACCTAAAAGATCTATCTGTAGCTACCTCCTTTGATCTCGTGTCTCCCATTCTAATGTAAACTCCCACTAATAAATGCATATACGAGTATGCACCCACTCAAAAATGCATATATTTCATCATCATCATCATCATCAGCCTATATTAGTCCACTGCTGGACGTAGGCCTCCCCTAGTGTGCGCCATTTCTCCCTGTCCTACGCTTTCGCATCCAGCTTCTGCCAGCAACCTTTCGCAAATCATCACTCCATCTTGCCGGAGGGCGTCCTACACTACGTTTGCCGAGTCGCGGTCTCCACTCGAGAACATGTCTACCACAACGGTTGTCGGTTCTTCTACAGATATGGCTAGCTTACTGCCACTTCAGCTTATTAATCCGGTGGGCTATGTCGGTAACTTTGGTTCTCTGTCTGATAATCTCGTTAAGGATTCTGTCCTTCAGAGAGACTCTGGAGACTCACATTAACATACATACATAAAATAAGTTAAAATTCAAATTAGGAATTGCTAGGTATGAATACCCAGCTATAAAATAAAATAAAATATATTTTAATATGATTATTAAAATATAAAAACTTACTTTCACAGTGAGCAGTCTTGTTTTCTTGCCCTCCATCTGGACAATCAATTTGGCGCCCATGTCCTTTTCTCTGCAAAAAAGAGATAGTAGAGTTAATGTTATCGATGGTTCAACATCTTATACAGCCAAAAGATTCTTTAGGGTTGTGATTACAAACTTTATATACTCTTTTAGATTCAGCTGGAAATAAATAAAATTTCCTTGTACATATCACAGAATAAATCATACATAGTAATATGTAATAGCTAACCCATGCCCACTTTGTTGGGAGGTAAACATTTTTACTTGTGATGAAATTATGGTCTATTCTAACTGGTTATCGCGGCATATATAATTTTGCATAGCGTCTTTAAAATGGGACTTGGTTAAAACAATAATTATTTACTCAAACTGAAATTTCAGTTCGAATTTGCAATCATTTTGTGCTTTTTATATAGTAGTAGTTTTTACGTGATGCGTGTACAAACAGACAGACAAAAAATCTAAAAATTGTTGTTTTTACCTCTGTTGCTCTTATGCTCTGTCACCTTTTAGGGCAATGATTCGTGGAAGGTGAAGCTTTATGCCACAGTCTAGCTACTAAAATCATTCGATATTCCACTCCATAGCTACATAGTCAGGGCCACTGGAGTCCTGAGTGCATTTCACTGACCTTGAATAGCTATCGGCTTACACACACATACAAGCATACAACACAATGTAAACACAAAACAACTGCACGTTGCTCTTGATAAAATACTTTTACGACAAACACGAATGGCTTATCATAATTTAATTTTAATTTTTGTTAGCGACTGATTCACCATGTTGACAGCCGGTAGCGTTTGACGACGCCTACGTAAATATCCGCCTATTACGGATAGTTATATTTATATTATTTATCCGTATACATATTATTATTTACGGTAAGATAAACTGGAATGTCCTAGAACTGCCAGTTGTGGTTCAGAATTTTCAGCAGCGTCGTTAATCTAGTGGCCTAAGACCTCTACGCTAGAGGTCTTAGGTTAGGTTAATAAAACTACCGTAGTTTTATCGCTTCGGGAAATACAGGTGTGATAAAACCTATGTGTTATGTTAAAGAGATTCCATTTAGCAACTAGTTGGTCTTGTTTAATATTAATAACTTGCTTACTAGCTTAATCCTCATGTCAAATATTTAAAAAAAGAAGATATCCATACTCAACCCATTTCTCCTTTAGTCTGTAGTGGAAATAAAGATCAATCTTATCAGCCTCATGCTTTCCTTGTCCTGCTAGGTTTAATTTGTAGCTTGGATAATATGGGCCCGAAAATAATAATGATAGGATTGAAAAGGGTGAAGTTTTGGTCCTTATCATGTAGGTAAATACATATTTTTTAATAGTTATCTATAGGATAACTGTTACTGTTGATAAAAAAAGACATTTCAGATAAGCCATCTAATATACTTTTTGTTATATTTTGGAGTTACATTTCCTGCTTATTTTCCCATAACCTATTTCGTTTTAAAGTTGATTCAGGTGTACAGAACAATTGGAAAACCGTTTGGTCTGGTAAGTTTGGATATATTGGGATGAAGAATATGTGGTTCAATATAAGAAAAGGAGACCAGGGAAGAGATCATTGGAGAAGTAGTACTTAAGTGAAGGTTAATTTAAGTAACTACCAGGCAAGGGTAAAAGACGTAGTGCGCCGACACGACGCCAAATTAACTCAATGTGGGCAGGAGAAAGGCGACTATTTATTATTTTCATCAACAAAATCCTGAATGATTGTTTTTCTATTACACTAAAAGTCCCTACACTTAAAATAATATAAATATTACATGGATAAACATAAAAATCTCTTTGGCATCAAACCTACCAACCATAGCTATAATAACAGTAAATATTTTCTGACATAACTGTAAACTTCATAAAGAGTGTATTAAGTAGAATATATGAATTTATAATTATTTTATTTTATGGTTCATGATTTTGATTGTGAGATTCATGATCATTTTAGACGGTAAGACCACAGATTCATGTTAAAAGATGGGTAACTAACTTCTAACAAGTTTTCAATTAGATCTTGTTCTATCTCAACCAATTCGTGTGTCTAGCTTAACATATGAGCCATTTTAATCGATTGATGTCCACAGATGTGTCTCTACAGCCAAAACAAGGATGACTATTCCATTATATAAACATTTTGTAACACTAACTTTTAACTGAAACACTAGCTCATTAAGCTACTTCCTAATGAAGAAAATATTTATTAAAGCAAAAAAAAAGTGAAAGTACTACAATATTTATTCTTTTATTTATTATTCTGCAACAAGTTTTATATGACGACCGAGTGTATTATATAATGCATAACAAAGTAACACAGCTTGAGAACTGTGGCTGCGCTTTATGGCTGCATATTCTATTGTGTATGTGCACAATTGTTTTATGTTTAATGCAGCATATTTTATTACAATAAAAGTTTAAAGTTCACACATTTATTAGTCTTTGATTTCATATGAATTATGTAACACACAATGTAGGTTTTACCATTGAGGAAGGTCAGTATGGATAAATCTAAATCTATTAGAGATACAGAATTTTTTATGGTGCTCACAACCGGCAAGTGTGTATGAAAAGATGTGTGAATGTGGAAGAAGCAAAAGAGATATGCAAGAGTCATAGCAAGTGTTGGTCCATAGTTTCTGCCAACCCCTGTGGGAAAAAGGTGTGAGTGTAAACAGATACAAAAGTCTACCGTAAGATGGATTTTAATAATTATATTCCTTTGTTTTGTAATAGGACATTACAAGGTGATAGGTTTATTTCAGACCTTGCTTTGAACAGAGGCTTTGTTTAAATTGATTTTTGTAATAAGGGAGATAAGGTTTAAATCTGGTTTATGTTAAAGTAAAAAGTACCAAAGTATTTTGACTTTATAACAATAAATAAATACAAATATAAAGGTCCATGATACATGTAAGTGTAACATGGTTGTTATTACATGTCTCATTGGAATACATTGGACATGAAATGAAAAGGACCAAGTGTTAAATTAACTGCTGAAACTGTACTTAATACAGCAGTAAATAGTATCAGGCTGTATTTTATAGAAGTATTGCTTCTTGTACAGCATCTTCACACCTTTGAATAAATAAAGAAAATAGTCAGACTAAGTTTTTCTCTCTGAAATCATTCAGTCTGAGCATTCAAGCATATTGTGAGCTCTAAAAGTGATACAGACATCTGTCTGAAAGTATGAAAAACTGATAACAGTGTGAGATAAACAGGAACTCCCAAGTATGCATCATTGTTTACAATGCTCCACATGATAAACAGACAAACAAGCATTCCAATAAATGGCTATTGACTACAAACAGTGAAATTTAATCTTGTTTATTTAGGTCATTGGCTTTTTTAACATTTTTTCGACAACTTTCATCGGAACGGCATACCCGAGGTACAGTTTGTGCTCCAAATGCAACTGAACCGTGAAAGTCATTGTCATCTAACATGACATCATTGCTTTTTTGCACTTTCAAATGCCTTGAAAAAGTTTCTTAATAAGACCCTCATCTGCTCACTAACAATCTTTTGTATTATGACAAAAAACATACGAAATAACATGATACAGTCTATTATCAACACAACAGACGTCAGAGTCAATGAAACATTCATATTTTCATGTAATACATAAACTCCCCCAAAACATTGGAGGAAAATTTAAGTTTGTTGAGCACGGTATCAACTGACCTTTGATTGAATGGGCGAACCCTTACAGCCACTTTCACCGAAGCCATTGTCACACATTATATTGTCAATAGTTACAATTTTATTTTAAAATTACATTTAACCACACAAATACGACACCACAATGCAAGTTGACATTTTGATTTGATTGACGTATCTTTGGTAACGTTGCAATACTAAAAAATGATTTACAAACGTCGACGTCGCGTCGCCGCGTCGTCGTAAGCCAGCTAGGCACAAGTATTATAAACGTAAAATTTTAAAACATTGATTCAATTTATGTTTAACAAAATGAAACAAGAACTCTACAACTGTAACTGTAGATACCTGTCTAGTGTAGATATGTACAAATACAAACAGAATCGATTCCAGAACACTTCCAGAATAACGAGAACGAAACTAAAAAGCCCGCGAAAATCCAAGTTCAAAGATTCAACTCATACTTTTTAATTTTAGTGTGGTACGCACGGCTACACATCAAGCTAGACAAAACCGGTAAAGGCTGGCCTTGGATTGTGCGGAAAACCTTAAGAATGGGAAGTCAGTCTAAACTGGTTTTGTATAGCATGATGTGTGTACTATGTTATTATTACATGCATGCACACACAAACATGCAGCAAACAGCTACCTATCCCACTCTATGAGAGTTAGATACAATGTTTGCAACGTGTTTTGTAGTCAGTGGGAACGCAGGGTTATTGTGTGCGACACAGGTATGACGATTCCTTTGGAATATACATACCACTATTATTCAGAATAGAATTCTATATTTGTCATGATTCTGCATAGTCAATGAAATCAAATAATAATAGAGGCGTACGTACGGCTACACATTAAAATAAAAGCTGACTTTTTATTGTTTAAAAGGAAGCATACAATACACTGGATTGGGATCGAGTAAACAACAATCTTGCATAGTTATAAAACTTTTAGTTAGGTCAATAAGTTCCAATAACAGTCGAAACACTAAAATGTAAAACAATTTTTTAGTTGATGTTAACCAGAACCATACCCTTTAGTCGATTTGCAATAACAACTACAACTCTATTCCGGTAGGATTTTGATTGATTTTGTGTCTGTCGAAGTGTCGAAAGAAAGGTTAGAATTTTATATTTTTTTACAGATCTTCTTGGTAAATAATAAAGTATCAATAATTTCAATATTTTAATTCAATATTCTTATAGAGACTTATTGGTAGATAAAGAATTTATTTTTAAAATATAAAAGTTACAGAATAAGATTGACATTGAAGGTAAGTTGAGGTAACGTTACATAATAATTTGTGTTCTTCTGTCAGATAGCCAATCGTCACGATGTCGGATGCCCCGGGCCGCCCCATGAAGTTCCCCTACACCTTCACTGCGAAGATCGCGCAGTTTCCGCTTAAGTTCTACATTCAGAACCAGTGGATCTGGCGTTACTGGATGATCGGGATCGCAGTCTCTGCCCCCGTTTTCTACAAGATCCACAAAATGGGTAAGATATTGATTACATTGGTATTTTATAAATTTTCCAAATGCTAAACCGTCTTCCTCTCTCCTAATTTTGCTCTGCTCGACCTACCTATATTCCACCTTTAAAAATAGGAATGCAATAAAGCATTGAGAGGGTATTATGAAATGTGTATTCTATTCTATGGTTTCATATTTTACAGTTGTTTCCAGTATTTTATTCACATAGCACATTTTCAGAGAACTTATCTTTCTAATTTAAATCAATTCTCTTACTGTGGCTGTGGCAAACACTACCTTTTTTTATTTTACTGTAATAACTGTTGCTTTCCAAATTTCCCGTGCATTCCCATATCTGTAAAGTAAAAAGAAGACAAATGAAACAAGTAGGTAGTTTAAAAACCAGCACATGATTGATAAATATTGATTTCCTGATGTCAGTTACTGTTGTTACAGTTACATTTTTATATTAAAAGATCTCTCCCACCCTTCCATACAGAACTTCTTTTAAACATGACAAGTAAATTACCTAGTAAAGTTTTTGTATAATTATGTTTTTTCCCAAAAATAATATTATGTTAAGTATTTTTGCACATAGTTTTATAAAGAGCACAGTAATAGAGAAATTTATTCAGTATGATGGGTAGAATCACCCATTTCATGGGTTGAATTAATACGTGGTAATACGGCCCCAGTACTTTTCCATTGTATCTAAAATAGCTCCGACACCCATTCGAAATAAATCTCATTCTGAAGCTCACTAAATTTGAATATAATTATGTAGTTAAAAGTAGGTTAAAAGTTGATATTTGTGTGATTATCAAAAATTTTATTTTTTATATTATATGTTTTTTTGTTTACAGCTAACTCTCCTGAAAACGTCAGCAAATGGGCAGAGATCAGGAGGAAGGAGGCTGCAGAGCACCATTAAATTAAGAGCAATCATAGTACCAAGTTATAAGCAAACCAACTTGTGTGATTTATTTATGTCGCAAGCAAATATTAAATCATGTATTAGTTAAATTTTGTTTTTATTTTAGTAATCTCGCAACACATATTGTAAGCACCACCATAGGCTTTTTTATGCGCCATACTAAAATTACGGAATCTTAACAATTTTGAATTGCAAATGCTCTCACAACGCGACATAGTAAAATGTGTCAAATTTAACAACCCTCCAGATCTGCCACAGCATAATATAATTATACTTTAATACAATTCCAATACAGCTTGCTTCTTTGCAGTTAAAGTAAAGTTTAACAAAGATAATGTGAGTCATTGAGAGTCAAGGAACAGGGTTCACTAGCTGTGAAGTTTGGTATTGAGAGTTTCAAAATACCTGTAGCTACTGTAGTACATTTATGTGTATATGAACACACGCCACCCAGAGAGTCCAGTAAAACTTCAGGTAAGGTTGTGTCTCTGGAGTTCCAAATGATCCCAACAAAAGTGATGGTTAGCCTGAGTAATAATGGAACTTTTGAGGGTAAAATGAAAAAATACAACAACTGTACGTGGGTGCTTTATTCACTACAATATAAATTAATATAAAACTTATAAATTACATAAATAAATAATCGCAGACAAAATGATCATCATTATTATGGAAAAACAAATCACTGAGTACAATTAGCATTTATTATGTAGGAATGCACTGATTAGAATTATTCGTAATGTACAGTCAACCACTATCGCGTTATAATGCCTGCGGGTTAAGCAGTACTCCAACCATCTATCACACTGTATAATACTAGACGCATTGATGTACATACACATACAATTAAGCAGGAATATATTTTTAAATGCAATGCTACATAATTTTTGTGGGCGACTGTACCTAACGACATGGCTGTGGTAAGATAAACCATAAATCATTACTGATTGGGTTTTGAGCAATCAAGTCATCATAATAATACCCAAATCACTCGAAAATAACAACCATGTCTAAATAATACAATTCTTGTTACCTATCCCAAATAATATCAAATTAGAAACTCGGCCATGCCTCAGTATAAACAATCGATGCTGTTTCAACTAAACAAAAAAAAAAACAAATAAAATTTAGCAAAAACAAAACACAACTTTGAGTTCGATTGATCGAAATCACGAGATTTAAAATTGTACGAAATATACTACGTTCAAACTTATGCACTAACAATTTTAAAAACTAAAACTAATGTCTAAAGGTCGGTCACAATGGCCCATGGTGTAAACTCAACATTCGTAATACAAGGGGTCCATAAAGGTTAAAGAATGTCGGAAGTGTCCCATGAGAAGCCATTGTAGACTCGAAAGCCTAGGTCGACACTCATGTTCTACATAAGCTTCTAATTTTATTGTAGGCAATATGGATTGTAGGCTCCTGGTAGGTACATTTTGCCAAATTATGTATGTCTCTTGTTGGAGGTCCGCAATATATAAATAAATAGACTGTAGTTAGTATATTCGCAGTACCTAGCAATGCTTTGTAGAATATGAGTGTTTCATAATAACACGATGAACATAAGCCTTTACCGTCACGTCGTAAGTCTGTCACAAAAAAATGGTTCACGAAATGCAGACGCGTTGGAATCAGGGGCGCGATATGATAACACGAAATTAGTAGTTAATTTATGTAATTTTATGTAATTTAACCAAATTAATGCAATTACAAGTATGACGTAATCATCTTTTTGGGAAATTAAACTCCACTTTTGAAGATTCTCCACACTGCATGAAAAATTAATTAATATAATTCAGCATAAAATTATGAAGAAGGTAGGTATCACTTCAAATCATCGCATAATACATAGTTTTTGATGAATCAAATGTACAGTTTGTTCGAAATAAGTAAGCCGATCGGAAGTTGTCTGCAAGTGGTTTAGAAGTGGAAAATTTTAACGGAAAAAGTCGGTGTAAAGATAATTAGAGTCGTTTTTAGTTTCACATTTCTAATTATTTTGTTTACTAATTTCGATATTTATGAATTAAAACACTTAATTGAACGATTTTATCACCGCGGTAGTTCGGAACGGCTAACTTCCGATCGGCTTACTTATTTCGAACAAACTGTAAGTATAAGTTCGTTATATTTTATCCGAACTGGTATACGATAGTTATTATCATAATTATAATTAAAACGAGTATCATCCTACATGCATCATATAAAAATATTTTTTTCATTTTTTCAATTACATACTCATGTTATATAGATTTGTGACATTAATACGCGTTTATCAGCTTGATTTGTAAGTTTGTATGTAAATTTGACAGATGGGAGCGAAAAATAACAATAAATTTTCACAATACTACAATTTATTTTCTGTCGTCATCGCTGTAATTAGTTATTTAACGAGTTAAATGAGAACTTTATTATGCGTTTTTATATGTGTCAATTTTGTTAGTCAATAATCACATCATTTTCATTGTACAAATACCAATTTATTTTTTCATTTTTATATTAACTTCCCTTTATTTTTATAAGTCAATAAACACAATAATGTGGCAGTTTGTCTTAATTACTCCTGCCAGATGTATAAGACACATAAAAACAAGTTATTGCGCTCAGCATCTAATAATCTTTAAAATAACCTTGTTAACTAAACCTAGTGCAAGATTTTATGTAGTAGAATTTAAATCTATTTTTGAACAGTGTAAAGTATTTATTTATTTTATCGAATACACTTAGTATTAGAGATAATATAATTTACAAAAGGCATTTTATATTTGTGTTTTGTAATCTACTTTGTATATTATTTTTTTACTTGTTTGGTAGACCATTTAATTTCAATTTTTGACGTTTTATATACAGTTTCAAAAGCTATTTATTTTATATATTAATTTTTATCTTTATTTTTGTCGATCTAACAAAACTAAGTTGTAGTACACACAGCTATAGGTCAACTCATAAAATTCCAGTTTTAGCTGATTTCGCATTGTATAGGCTTTCCATACCATAAGAGGGCAGAGTAAACTGGAATTGTAGTTTGACCTGTAGCCGTGTGTACACCACAACTTTATTCCAGGTAATATAGGTATATTTGGTCGCGTAGTGTTTGCTCGTGGTCTTTAGTTTTAGGACTTTTCTGTAACGAACAGAATTAGATTAAATTCTGTCTTTCTTAGTGATTCACACTAAGAAAGACAGAATTTCTGTGTGTATTCTCAATTGCGCCTTTGTCTTTCATTTTATAAATTTAACGTTGTCCTAGGAGTAACAATTGACATTGTTGTGTAAAAATTGACTTTCTTGTGTATGAGCTGTAACGACGCATATGTACAGATTGTACTGTGGCCAGCACATCAAGCTACCACAAAATGACAAATTTTCTCAGTTGATTTTGAACTTTATCTTCAACAATTTAAGGTTTAAAATCATGTGCAGAAATTTGACAGTTTTGTATACCTTTACCTGCTGGCGACTGTACGCACAAGTTTTTTAGGCGTGCAAGCTGCTACGGTTGATTCGCGGTATGTCGGGATGGGTTGTAAGTGTTGCATGCATTTAAATAGAAGTTTGTTAACAGACAAACCGTACCTACACACGGTTCGATTGTAGATTTTCACGGCTAAAAACGTGCGTACAAGCGGCTTAATAAGGCCAAGTTATAAACAGATTTTGTCAGTAAAATTGTTTTATATTTAACTTACAAATTTAAACAGAAATCATTGTTATTTTACATTTCATTATTTGCTTTCATATCAATTATTTTTACACCAATCAGTTTTAATTTAAACGTTACTTAGTTAAGTTTACCTACTTGGAGGATTTTAACATTAAAAAAAAACGGTTCCTAAGTTGACAAGAATTAGAGCTATGGAATCAATGTAATTTATGGATTCTGTACCGCGTCATATATTGAATTATTGAATAATAACAGCTACGTTCGTTAAGGCAATTGTATTTATTAAATTACGCAAAGTTACCAGCACTAGCGTTTACGAATAATTTCTTACTTCTTAACTTTTTTTATTTAAATTAGGGTTAGTTCCAAATTTTTATGTTGTTAGTAAATCTATTTACATTATTCATGCATAATATTATTATGTCAGTTTATCAACGAATACTTATTAATTTAAATATCGTCTTTATTCATGCTTATGTCTTACAATTTGCAGTCTAGCAATACTTTTTTAACCAGAATTGAAATGAAGGGAAATTCTGGTGGTTTTTCGGTCCAGTGGTATACGTGTGACAAATATCACTTTTACATCCACTTTCGATCCCAATGCAATCTAATTAGTTCGCGTTATACGTTTTAGATTATAGTTATTTACGGAACTGACAGTAGATTATATTTATAATATTTTAAGCACCAGAATTATCCGTCAGTTTAACAGATGCTGATGGAGTTCCGATATCACAAAAGATAGAAATTAAGATAAATTAATAATTTACAGCGTGTCTAACTGTCTATGGAGTTTAATTCAAAAGTACCCATAGTGGTCAAATTAAAAGAAAACGTTTATTTTGATTATGAATTCTGGTATTCTCCCCCTTCTTTCCCTACAATAGAGGAACGCGAACCTTAATCCCCGCTAGGTAGATACCTATATTCAGCAGTGATCTTTAATTAGCATTATAATATTCTATCACTGAAAGCTGATCTACAGCGAGTTTGTATTTGGTTGCAATCGATGGTATCGTCAAGTTTATGTTTGATTTTATTTGAAGCTAGCTTGCGCTCGACTGTCTGATAATAAGCATTATGACTTTATTTTTTTAGGCAAATACAAATTATTTATTGCATACTGTTGGTTTCACAAGGACTTAAAATCGCTATTGCTTAAGCCAATGAGTAAATGCTTTTCCTCGTTAAATTACTTGTTTTTTTAACAAAAGAATCGTGACAGGCAATCATACAACAAGATAGGCGGCAACCATACCAATATAAAACTACAAAAATTTACATTTCAATATTAAAAACGTACTCAATCTTCATTGAGGGCGTTACAACATAATACAGTTAAAATGGAACCTTATGTAGTATGTAATAAAGCGGGTATCACTAGCCTCAGTAACACACGTAGTCGGCGAGGTGCGGGGGGAGGGCCCCCGGTCACTTGAGCTTGGCGCGCTTGGGCTGCGGCGCCTCCTCGTCGGAGGAGGGCGAGGGCCTCTTGCTGGCCGTGTCCGAGCCCTCCGCCTCCAGCTCGATCTCAGGGAGCGGCGGCAGGTCGAGCTCTGCGCACCGCTTGTTCATGTATCTTTCTAGGCGGTTGCCGGCTCTAGAAAGGAATCGTTAAGTTTTTAATTAAGAATTACGTTATCAAATATGGATTTACTCACTCTAACGTCAAAGTTTCAAATTCGTTTGCTGATATAAAAAGCATATTTCAAACAATAATTTTATTGTTATCTTATTCTATTAAAAAAACAGGCCTAGTAAAAAATCTAATTTATATTCTTAAAAATTCTAAAATATAAGCGTTTTCACAGCTAATAAGTTGTAAGATCTTATATCTTACAACATTTACAGTTTTTAGTTGGGATTAGGTAAGAAGGGATGTAATGTTCCTTTTGAACCGATTTTAATCTTATCTTTGTTGATAACACTATATAAAGTAACCGTTTTAATGATGACATAGAAATATTTCGCTACCGAGACCACTGTCTGTGGTATTGAATTTTTCTCTGCACATGGTGAAGTCATTTTGCTGTCCGAAAGGACGCAGGTTATCATTCTCATTTTAGTATGACGTTAGGCGTGGCACTGCCTACAGCACAGCGCTGCAAATGGACTAGCCTATTGTGATCTCCGATAACTTGCTTTTAAATTACTAATTTAAGCTAAATGGCTGCGTTAGCTACAATTTCTAGCTACGCCACTAGTCTATGTATATCTTACTTGGCGACAGGATGGGAGTCCTTGTTATAGGTGTAACAGTTGAGGAAGACGAGCGCGGCATCCGCGATGAGGTCCTCGTCGGTGCTGTAGTCGGCGGCCTCCAGCTTGTCGTGGATCGTCGTGAAGTCCATCGGCTGGTCGATCACTTGCAGGTAGTCGGGGACCTAGGACCACAACGGAGGAAATCACCTGAGTAATGATCTATCACACCTACAGAACGACATATTTAATGCAAATTTAATTTTTAAACATATAACTTACATTTTCAATATTTTTTACACATAATGCAAAAAACTGCCTCATTAGTCTAGTAGTCCTACGCCAACTGCTACGATAGAGGCCCTGGGTTCGATCCTCAGGTCAAGCAAAGTGTTATTGGATTTTTCTATGAGATTCTCAGTAGCAGCTCGGAGTCTGGATTTGTGCCCGGTTAATGGCAATAGACTTGAACCGTGTCCCCTCTGGGATATATTGATATGTTTGTAATGACTGCTCTTTGTCGGAGGGGTGTTTACTGTAATTTATTATGAGCCTATTTAGTCCGTCCTATAACTACTTACGTCTTCAAGTGACACAGGCAAGTGGAAGGGCCAGCAGTCCTTGTGCTTCATGACGTCACGCAGCAGCGTCTGCAACGCTTCTGTGTGCAGCTGCGGCGACTGCCGGCTGCTGCGCTTCTTGCTGCTACGCTCTTCTGTAATGTAACTTATAAACGTTACAATGAAACATCAGAATGTTTTAATTAACCCTACGAAACGCAACAGAATGCATACTGCTATTTTACTTCTATATTTTGTGGGAGGTACAGTCGTCAGCACATCAGGTTATGCAAAACTGTCAAATTTCTCCAAATGATTTTAAACCTTAAAACGTTATTAATTAAGCTTAAAATCAACTGAGAAAATTTGACATAATGTGGTAACTTGATGTGCTGAACACCGTACATACAATTACGTACTAAGTTTGTTCAATTTACGTGTTGCTGACTTGTTGTTGTATTTGCGAAATGCGCTTCATGGGGCTCTTAAAGGCACAGATATAAGACAGAATTCAATTAATTCACGCGAGCTTGTAATATTGTCACTAACTATAGTACGTAGCCAGCACATCAAGTTACCACGAAACAAAAAATCTCAGTTGATTTTGAACTTAATTATCAATACCTTAAGGGTCCGGCGGACGTCGAATTGCCCATACAAACGTAATTCGAACATAATTCGAAATTCTTACATAATTTTATTAAATTATTGTATTATTCGGATTCGGGTGCCATTAATCTAGGTGTACAGATTTTGATTACGTCCTAAATACTTCACTGGAAATAAATGTAAGCGAATGTAATTCTTGATTTTTTGACGAAGTTTCGACTGGTTTTCCGGTCTCTTATTCAATATTAAAAACAACAATATTTACACGGTTCTAATTCGTGGAACCTAGCTTATATTATCAATTTTCAGAATAACATCAGGAAATTTGAATAATAATAACTTTTCATTCATAAATGAACGATTTACGGCACGCGACGCAATTTCGATCAAATTTTGAAGCAAAGTAATGCTATCTCATGCGTTCTAAGCGAGGGGTGTGGCCTCCTGCCGGCCGTGGCCGCGTCGTGCGCTCGCTTTTAAATCTACCTACAGTCGATGTTTCGTTGTATCTTGTACGAATGCGAATGTGACGTGTTTGTTTTTAAATCGATTATTTATTACCTGACCTTATATGTAAGCTGACCCCTTATTGTACGAAAGTCTATACAATGCGAGGTCAACTTATACTGGATATGTATAACAGGCTATATCTAAAGCACCAGTACAAGCTGACCGCTTATTGGACGGAAAGTCTATACAATGCAAGGTCAGGTTATACTGGATATGTATACCAAGCCATACCTAAATCACCAGTACAAGCTGACCGCTTATTGAACGGATTTGTGTTGATTTTGAAGTATCTTGGGTTGGAGTTATTTATGAAAGTGGCAGTAATTTTGTAATCCAAGATGGCGGACATTATTTATATAGAGAAATTGATATGGGTGTCAATTTCGAGGTTTATCAGGATGCAAATTACGAAAATGACATTAATTTTGAAATCCAAGATGGTGGACATTATTTTTCTGAATAAATTGATATGGGTGTCAATTTCAAGGTTTATCGGGTTGCAAATTACGAAAATGACATTAATTTTGAAATCCAAGATGGCGGACATTATTTTTCTGAATAAATTGATATGGGTGGCAATTTCAAGGTTTATCGGGTTGCAAATTACGAAAATGACATTAATTTTGAAATCCAAGATGGCGGACATTATTTTTCTGAATAAATTGATATGGGTGGCAACTTCAAGGTTTATCGGGTTGCAAATTACGAAAATGACATTAATTTTGAAATCCAAGATGGCGGACATTATTTTTCTGAATAAATTGATATGGGTGGCAACTTCAAGGTTTATCGGGTTGCAAATTACGAAAATGACATTAATTTTGAAATCCAAGATGGCGGACATTATTTTTCTGAATAAATTGATATGGGTGTCAATTTCAAAGTTTGCCGGAGTGCTGATTATGATAATGACATTAATTTTGAAAACCAAGATGGCAGACATTATTTTTCATAATAAATTGATATGGGTCTCAATTTTAAGATTTATCGGGATGCTAATTACGAAAATGACATCAATTTTAGAATCCAAGGTGGCGGACATTATTTTTCTAAATAAATTGATATGGGTGTCACTATCAAGGTTTCCCAGAGTGCTGATTCCGAAAATGACAATAATTTTGTAATCCAACGGACATTATTTATATAAAGAAATTGATATGGGTCATATGGGTGTCAATTTCGAGGAACCTAAGTATATTGGAGTGCTGAGTATAAAAATGAAATTATTTTTAAATCCAAGATGGTGCAAATTATTTTTCTAAATAAATTCATATGGTTGTCAATTAAAAAAAAATGTTAATTACATTATTATTTTTATTATTTTTTAATTTAGCACTCCGGGAAACCATTCAATAGACATCCATATAAATTTATTTACCTACGTAGGTACCCACTTTACCCTGGCTAACAAAGAATAGAAACAGGTGTCATTATATCCGTCTGGAGTGGACGTCTGGTCTATAATCTTTGGTCATGAAATCTATGGAGCATATTTCTTTTCTAAAATAGTAAGAAATAAAGAAATATACCATCACGCCTGTATTCCCCGAAGGATTAGGCAAAGGTGTACTTATGTTCACCCACACTTCGCCGGTATGTTTAGGTTCCAAGTAACAGGGGGCGAGCCTATTGCAATTAACCGGGCACAAATCCAGACTCCGAGCTGCTACTGAGTATTTCATAGAAAACCCAATAAAACTGCTCGACCAGGGGATCGTACCCAGGACCTCTAGCGTAGCAGTCGCGCTCAGGACCACTAGACTAATGAGGTAGTCGGAAAGAAAGAAAGAAAGTTTATTCTTTGTCACAACACGAGACAAAACTAATAAAAATAAATAGATGAAGGTAGCAGACGTTGTTAATGTTTTCAATAAAAAAAGCCAATTGGCGTGGGAATTTCCCAGAACGCATTTCTGGGAAATTCCCACGGGTGTGACTGTGTGAGAAAAACGTGATGAACACGAATAAAACTGGCACTAGGCACATAGTAGGTACCTGCCTAATCGTTGAATTTGAAAACCGCGAAACGTACGTAGGAAGTCAAGGAAGTGGGTAGGTAGGTATGAGATAACTGGCGACCTGAGTCTCGTAGAGGAATTTCTTAAAAATGCATTCCTATTCTCAATATTGTCTACCATCTTATCAAAAAAAAATTCAAATATATCACATTTATTGAACATGTCATAAATTATTACAAATATAAGAAAATTAAATTCTCGGTTCCAAACGCTGAGATGCCTATAAGTCGCTAGGTATGAATGTTCCGACTACGCCCACATTATTTCGACTGAGAGAGCAATATTAAAGACGATTTTTACACTCGCCGCGTATCGGAGTTGCCGGCTTCGTCCGCCGTCCGCCTCTTAAGGTTTAAAATCATTTGGAGAAATTTGAAAATTTTGTCTAAGCTGATGTGCTGGCGACTGTACATACATACCGTGGTGTCCGTTTGTAAGCGAACTCTTTGATCTTCTTGTTGACTGTGCACTTGTGTTCATGTCATCGTGATTTTTTGGTCTGAAAATAAAATCGAATCAGATAGGGTCCTGTTTATTGAGTTAGTTGCCCGAATAGAAAAAGATCTTTAAAAAAACTAGTATTTAATAACATTATAATTCTTTTCAAATAGATAGTTTCAAATGTTAAATATTTTTTATTATCATCATCATCATCATATCAGCCTATTGCCGTCCACTGCTGAACGTAGGCCTCCCCCAAAGAGCGCCAACCATCCCGGTCTTAGGCAGCTCGAATCCATCCGCTGCCAGCCACATTCTTTAAATCGTCGCTCCATCGTGTCGCAGGGCGTCCCACACTACGTTTGCCCAAACGCGGTCTCCATTCTAGCACTTGTCTGCTCCAACGAGCATCTGTTAGCATCATTTATCATAAGGATATTCTACTAATAAGGCTAGACTGCCTCATTAGATTTGTGATTTCAAGCGCAACTGCAGCGCTAGAGGTCCTCGGTTCGATTCCCAGGTCGAGCAGTGTTATTGGGAATTTCTATGAAATTCTCAGTAGCAGCTCGCAATCGGCGTTTGTGCCCGGTAATGGCATTACCGGTGAAGTGTGGGTGTACATTAGTACACTTCCTAAACCTTCGGGGAATACAGGCGTGATGGTATATCGCTGGATGTGTATTATTATTTGTTATTTATAGGCTATTGTATCACTGCGACCGCAGTCGGTCTATTGTGATCTAGCTGGATGTGTAAGGCTCTAGACAGGCGGACCGCATTTCAACTGCAATCCAACCGCAAATTGCAGTTCGGATGTAGTTTGAATGCAATTGACACGACTGCAACAGAACTGCAAACCAAACGTGCACACGATTGCACGCCGACTGCAATTGAACTGCAATCGGTTGGATTGCAGTTGAAATGCAGTCCGTCTGTCTAGAGTGTTAGTACCAGAATTACCCTGCTTTATACTTACTTGCGTCCTCTCCTGGCGGTGCCGTTGTGCAGCGGCGAGGATTCCTTGCTGCCCCTCGACCTCTTCGTCTTAAGCTTCACCAGCGCTGTGTTATACTCACTGTCGTCTGAATCTGTAATTAATCACCGGTTAATTTTGATGCAACGGTGATTATTACCACAGAGTAGGTCATAAATGGAGTGATAGGTGGTTACTGAAGCACTGAATGTATTTTATTTTCAAAGTTACTAGTATTCTTGTTAACCCCTCGTACTAAGCTCAATGCTTGTATTACGAGTGGGTTCATGTCGCTAGTCTCATGGGTGGGTTTCGAACCGGCAACCACATGATTGCAAGTCCGACGCCCTAAGCATTAGACTACCACCGCTTCAAATATTTGCACATGGCGTCTTCTTTTTTCAGGCACCTTTATGTATATGGGTAGAAGCCCTTAATGTTTCTGGAGTACGATATCAGAAATAGCCAATCATTGAATGCTATTTTCTTAGTCTGTAACATGTATCTTGCATTCGCAGACTTCAGAATCACTTGAGAAGAGACAATTTGTCTCTCAAGTGCATATAACAGAATAATTTAGGGGTAGTGACTTAAACGTCTTAAAACTCCATTTATTTTCTACTCCGTGTTTATTAGTATGGAAAATAATGGGAAAGCAATTCTTAATGGGGTGTTAGTGAGCGCATTACAAGCGGTGTCAGTAAGCGCTTAGAATTTTTTTTTGCATTCCAACAGGCTGGAAGTACTGACAGATATTTTTTACTAAATCTGCCGTGCATCAGATAGAAAAAGGTTACCATAATACAAAAGGGATGGTGGGATTTCATACAAAGGCATTTCATGCGAAAATTAAAGGTTTTTCTGTCTCGTAATTACAAATAGTTTTGCTAATACTCATTATTGTTTACAAAGCGAACAACTAACTCTGAACTTACATAACAAAATAAGCGCACAACAAAACCAAAGTTCAATAGTAATCGAATGAAGGCCATAGGAACGCATAGAGGACGAACAAACAAACAAATATTCTTGTTTTTAAAGATTGTTTTATGCCAGTAAAATAATTTTATATGCAACATAATGATAGTGAGCCGCGAAAGAGAATTATTGTTGGGTTTGTTCATATTTTTCATCAATACATAATTTCATGGCCAGATTAATTTTGACCTTCCAAAATAGATTTATTTGTAACTATTGATAGGAGTTGATTCATTTGATGGTGAGTGTTTGCCTACACTCGCGCACGTTACAAATACATATACGACATTACTGTTTTTTTTATCACAGATAGGCTTGCGCTTGACCACAACATGTCTCATGTTAGCAACGAAGTGGTCTACGATGGAGCGCGCTTACCTAGAAGATATCTATTCACTCTTGTCTTGAAGACACCCAAATTAACATTTATTTATATTAAAGATTTCTGAAAGTTTTGAGTATTTCCCATGACCTACGCAAATGTCTTGCTGATCTGGTATCGTTGTGCGTCGGGTCGTTGGGCTCCCTAAAAAATGGTTGAGCTACACGATGACTGATGTATGCGTTCCGTCAGTTAGGACAGGTCAACTCAAAGCTGGTATGGTTCTTTCTTCAAAAGGCCTGTTCAGATTTTGCCCTACATTGAACTCGCATATAATATAACTATTGTCTGGACTTTAAAAGAGACCATGATTCTCTGAGTTTGTTTCGACGTTTCTTCTCAGAGGTCGTCAGATAGGAAACGTCGACGCCATCTAGTTAAAAAAAATATGTAAAAAAAACGACTTGTAAAAGTGTCTTAAAAGATCTATTTACAGAAATAAATATCATTTCATCATTTCATTTCATTTCATTTCATTTCAATTATAGGTTGGTTGGTTCAAATCAAGAATTGTTACCGGTCGGGTAAACTTCGGTCAATTTTGGATCTTGAACATTCGGATATACTGCTGTATCTACTTTAAGTCAGAAAACTTGTAAGAACTCCTGGGCTACAACAACAAAAAAATTTGCATTGGACTGAAATTTGTTATTCTACGGATTAAATAATTTTGTGTACGATAAAAAAAGTCTATAATGTTAAAGGAAATTATAAAGAAATGCCGTGCATAAAATGAAAGTGCAAAGCTCATGAAGAGTGAGTTAGTATAAGACGATTTAATAGTCCCATAGCCTAGGTGACAACAGACTTCAAACAAGGACCGTGTGACGTTGGCGACGGAATTATGTTTGGATTTCATTAAGAAAGTCATTTGTCTTCCACATTACCTACTCTCAGAGCGCGCTCGTACCTGCATCATGACATTTTGCACCTAACCTGACTGTCATTTAAACTGCTTCCATTACCCCGCGTTGCCACTGACGACAAAACATGTTGCAAACATCTATCCTACCCCGCATTTTTACTGACGACAAAATATGTTGCAAACATCTTACTCTCAAAGAGTGAGTGAGATAGGTAGCTGTTTACAACATGTTTTGTCGTCAGTGAAAACGCTCGACAATCTGACGTCCTTATTCCCACTTTTACTACATTTGAATGGTTTGACTTATTGAAAATAGTAGACCATTTCAATCTTTTTGAAATTGGTGGTATCACATAGTACAAAAGTTGTCGAAATTGTGTAGTGCTGTATGTGAACAACTCCATTGATTTATACAAGTCACGACAAATGCAGACTACTATGAATATTGTCATGATACAGGAGGAAACACGCCCTTTGAGTAACAGAAAAACAAAAGGAATTGTAAGGCAAAAATCCAAGAAAATAAGTGGAAGAAGTAACACCATGTACGGTGGCCAGCACATCAAATTAACACAAAAAAAAATTCTCAGTTGATTTTGAACTTAATTATCAACATTTTAAGGTTTAAAATCATTTGGAGATATTTTACAGTTTTGTATAAATGATTTGCTGGCGACTGTACTTTTAGTCAACAGACGAAAACTTTCTTTTGAATTAAAGTAAAATAATATATTCCGTACAGTTGACAAGAGCATGGATATGCTAGGGCTTTATTAACGATACCAAGAAGGTACAGTTTGTTCGAAATAACTCTGCTTGTCTTAAGTAAGCTGTTCCGAACGACCATACTGGTAAAATCGCTTAGTTAAGTGTTTCTATACATAAATAGAATAGAAAATAACGATCCCAATGATCTTTACATCAACTTTTTCTATTAAAATTGACCACTGTTAAACTTTGAATTTGCCATATATTTCGAACAAGCTGTATTATGGAATGGTTTGTAATGGAGGATGTGATAAGATTCCGTCGCCATCAAGCACACTAACGAACCGGAGGAGTGGCTGTTGTGTAGCGCGCGCGTGTACTGGTGGATGTTGGAGATGGCCGCGGCTGCGCAGCGCCTCCCGCTCGCCTCTTTGTACAACATAACCACTGTTAAACTCTCATCTAATACCAAGCACTAAGAAATAAACTTTTTATATATAATTATACTAGCTTTCCTCCCACGGCTTCGCCCGCGTGGTTTCTTGGCTTTTCTGCATTTTCATTTTTCCCGTTTTTGTAACATTTTTCATTTATGCTCCGCTCCTATTGGTCTAAGCGTGATGATATATATAGCCTATAGCCTTCCTCGATAAATGGGCTATCTAACACTGAAAGAATTTTTCAAATCGGACCTGTAGTTTCTGAGGTTAGCGCGTTCAAGCAAACAAACAAACTCTTCGGCTTTATAATATAAGTATAGAAGTATAGATATAGTAAGTATAGATATATATTATTATTGCAATCTGTCTTAAGGACATTCAGAAATATTTATGTTGGTTGAGATGTGGTAGCATGCGAGATATATGCCCAGTGGCTTGTTCTCATAATTTAAAAATCAGAGTAAATCCTGTGGTACTCTTTTCTTTAGTCTGCGTACTCCCAGGAATATACCGTCCATGAGGTGGATAGTGGTTAATGGCAATAGGCTCGCCCCCTATTATATGGAACCACAACATACCAGCGAAGTGTGGGTGTACATTAGAACACCTCTGCCCTTCGGGGAATACAAGCGTGATGGTATTTTTATGTGTTAAGAAATGAGGTGCTACGCAAAGTTATTAATTTTCTGTATAGATTTATCCCGATTGCACACTGACAAAAAGATATTGCTCATATTTGGTACTAGACCAGGGATGGTGAACCTTATTTCTTTACGAGTAATTTTTTAAAAGAAATATTATTAATGCGGCCATTAGGTACCGTTTAATGACCTAATTATTCTTTTATTTTTTTGTGTTATGTTCATACTAAATTGACACTGAACTGACTACCTAATTGTTATTATTATTTAATCTATATTGTCACGCCTGTCTCACATAAAGCTTTACAATATAAACATAGTGTAAGTTTAATAAAAAAAAAATAGTATGTAGTAGTAGTAAGTAGTATGGCACTGCGCGCAGTGCCAGCGCTTGGCGGCGCGCGAGGGCTTGGGCGCGGCGCACTCGGCGTGGTAGCGCGTGGCGCAGGCGCCGCAGTATAGTGTGTGTAAGACGTACCTCTGGTGGGCGCGAGGCACTGCGCGCAGTGCCAGCGCTTGGCGGCGCGCGAGGGCTTGGGCGCGGCGCACTCGGCGTGGTAGCGCGTGGCGCAGGCGCCGCAGTATAGTGTGTGTAAGACGTACCTCTGGTGGGCGCGAGGCACTGCGCGCAGTGCCAGCGCTTGGCGGCGCGCGAGGGCTTGGGCGCGGCGCACTCGGCGTGGTAGCGCGTGGCGCAGGCGCCGCAGTATAGTGTGTGTAAGACGTACCTCTGGTGGGCGCGAGGCACTGCGCGCAGTGCCAGCGCTTGGCGGCGCGCGAGGGCTTGGGCGCGGCGCACTCGGCGTGGTAGCGCGTGGCGCAGGCGCCGCAGTATAGTGTGTGTAAGACGTACCTCTGGTGGGCGCGAGGCACTGCGCGCAGTGCCAGCGCTTGGCGGCGCGCGAGGGCTTGGGCGCGGCGCACTCGGCGTGGTAGCGCGTGGCGCAGGCGCCGCAGTATAGTGTGTGTAAGACGTACCTCTGGTGGGCGCGAGGCACTGCGCGCAGTGCCAGCGCTTGGCGGCGCGCGAGGGCTTGGGCGCGGCGCACTCGGCGTGGTAGCGCGTGGCGCAGGCGCCGCAGTATAGTGTGTGTAAGACGTACCTCTGGTGGGCGCGAGGCACTGCGCGCAGTGCCAGCGCTTGGCGGCGCGCGAGGGCTTGGGCGCGGCGCACTCGGCGTGGTAGCGCGTGGCGCAGGCGCCGCAGTATAGTGTGTGTAAGACGTACCTCTGGTGGGCGCGAGGCACTGCGCGCAGTGCCAGCGCTTGGCGGCGCGCGAGGGCTTGGGCGCGGCGCACTCGGCGTGGTAGCGCGTGGCGCAGGCGCCGCAGTATAGTGTGTGTAAGACGTACCTCTGGTGGGCGCGAGGCACTGCGCGCAGTGCCAGCGCTTGGCGGCGCGCGAGGGCTTGGGCGCGGCGCACTCGGCGTGGTAGCGCGTGGCGCAGGCGCCGCAGTATAGTGTGTGTAAGACGTACCTCTGGTGGGCGCGAGGCACTGCGCGCAGTGCCAGCGCTTGGCGGCGCGCGAGGGCTTGGGCGCGGCGCACTCGGCGTGGTAGCGCGTGGCGCAGGCGCCGCAGTATAGTGTGTGTAAGACGTACCTCTGGTGGGCGCGAGGCACTGCGCGCAGTGCCAGCGCTTGGCGGCGCGCGAGGGCTTGGGCGCGGCGCACTCGGCGTGGTAGCGCGTGGCGCAGGCGCCGCAGTATAGTGTGTGTAAGACGTACCTCTGGTGGGCGCGAGGCACTGCGCGCAGTGCCAGCGCTTGGCGGCGCGCGAGGGCTTGGGCGCGGCGCACTCGGCGTGGTAGCGCGTGGCGCAGGCGCCGCAGTATAGTGTGTGTAAGACGTACCTCTGGTGGGCGCGAGGCACTGCGCGCAGTGCCAGCGCTTGGCGGCGCGCGAGGGCTTGGGCGCGGCGCACTCGGCGTGGTAGCGCGTGGCGCAGGCGCCGCAGTATAGTGTGTGTAAGACGTACCTCTGGTGGGCGCGAGGCACTGCGCGCAGTGCCAGCGCTTGGCGGCGCGCGAGGGCTTGGGCGCGGCGCACTCGGCGTGGTAGCGCGTGGCGCAGGCGCCGCAGTATAGTGTGTGTAAGACGTACCTCTGGTGGGCGCGAGGCACTGCGCGCAGTGCCAGCGCTTGGCGGCGCGCGAGGGCTTGGGCGCGGCGCACTCGGCGTGGTAGCGCGTGGCGCAGGCGCCGCAGTATAGTGTGTGTAAGACGTACCTCTGGTGGGCGCGAGGCACTGCGCGCAGTGCCAGCGCTTGGCGGCGCGCGAGGGCTTGGGCGCGGCGCACTCGGCGTGGTAGCGCGTGGCGCAGGCGCCGCAGTATAGTGTGTGTAAGACGTACCTCTGGTGGGCGCGAGGCACTGCGCGCAGTGCCAGCGCTTGGCGGCGCGCGAGGGCTTGGGCGCGGCGCACTCGGCGTGGTAGCGCGTGGCGCAGGCGCCGCAGTATAGTGTGTGTAAGACGTACCTCTGGTGGGCGCGAGGCACTGCGCGCAGTGCCAGCGCTTGGCGGCGCGCGAGGGCTTGGGCGCGGCGCACTCGGCGTGGTAGCGCGTGGCGCAGGCGCCGCAGTATAGTGTGTGTAAGACGTACCTCTGGTGGGCGCGAGGCACTGCGCGCAGTGCCAGCGCTTGGCGGCGCGCGAGGGCTTGGGCGCGGCGCACTCGGCGTGGTAGCGCGTGGCGCAGGTCCCGCAGCACGCCGCCAGCCGCCCGCCGCTGCCGCAGGCGCCACATACTCCCACCGACAGCTCCGACTCACTAACATCAAAAACATTTCGTTAGGACAGCTCCCGTGATAAACAAAGCCTTTGTCGCGGGTACGCACCCTACGCAAGTTCATTCAGACAAATATTTGCGTCTCACGGATATGTGTTTCGGATTTGAGTACATGTACAAACTTGTTGTAGAAATAACGAACACAAACTAGACCCAAATACGAAACTAATATCCGTAAAACAAGAAGCACTTAAATGATAAATTAATAATTACAATGTGGTTGTAGCAATAAAAAATAAGAGTATTCTAACAAAAAAACTAAAATCCATAAAAACTTACGGATATAACTTATAGGTCCGTCTATCCGTCAGACATACAATGAGAACAGAAATAAGACAATTAAATAATTTGTTTAAGGGTGCTCTTACACTTGCGTATTTTCGGGGGCGTTCGCTAGAACGATCGACGAAATGTACATTACGATTCGATGTTCAATTTGAAGAACCAATCGGAATGTTAATTTCGTCGATGGAAACTGCTCAAGTCTATCAGCAACCATATACAGTAAGTACTGCAATGTATATTGGGTAAAAAATTTGGGACTATTACGTTTTACGTAAGCGTTTGATAAAACTTCCTTTAATAATATTTCATAAAATATATAGTTTCTTTAGCCTCAGACTAAAATTTATCAATGGCGGACGTCATCTATATATATTTACATGAAGGAAAAACTTTATTCGCGCTTTTTTAGAGCGCTTGCAAGATTTGGCATAGTTACAGTATGTATGGCATATCGAGAAGGAGTGCATAAAATATTGCGGTCATTTTCGACCGTCAGGCGACCACGAGAATGAGATGAATATGAGAATGTTACCTGGTGTCCAATTCTTCTTCAATGTCGTCATCGGAGAAGAGTTTCCTTCTCTTGCGTGGAGTCCGCTCTTTGGGCTTGCATTGGTCACAGAACCAGTCACCATCTGGCACTTTCTGTTAACATATACAATGTTATCTGAAATTATATTTTTCTGTGTCCATTCAGAATTGCTCCATATTTTAAACTCTGATGAAATAGAGTTTTGTACATACTACAATCTATATGCATAAAAATGGATACCTATTTCCCTTAGTCACTTGAGAACGACTTTTACCGAATTCATTCATTGACTTCTCAGATGCTGAGAACCTTCTCTTAATTTTAATCCCGTTTTTTAGGATTATTATAACATTTACCTCTATATGTCCTCACATTCTGTTATTGCCATAATGTACTAGTGAATAATTTAAAATATTTCATTTTAAAAGAGTGTCCATGGAGTTTATTGCCGGATTCTTCTCCATATTTTTTTAAAAGTTTCTAATAGTTTGTAGAAGGTTCTTACGTAAACAAACATTAAGAAAATTGCGCAGAAAATTGGTAATTCGAGACAACGTCTGTCGAGTCAGGTATTTCATAATAATAAATATATATTTACGTTATTTAAGCAGATGAAACACATTTAGATGAGTACTATCTGAATTAGAAATGAAATGAAAGGAGTGAAGTAGGTACTTTACCTTTCTAGGTGCAGTTGACTGTTAGCGTGCAATTTGAAAATAAATTAAGTACATACATATAAATATACATAGACAAAATCATATTTGGCATTCTTTGGCAGTCACTTAATCTAGAGTAATGTTATAAAGAGGTAAAGTTTGTGAGGTTGTAGGGAGTAATCTCTGGATCTACTGAACCAATTTTGAAAATTCTGTTACTAATAGAGGGCCACGTTATTTGTGTCATAGGATATCAATGGGGAGCGCTGTACGTCGAATCAATTCAGGGAGCCGGTTGGGAGCAGGGAAAGAGATTGGACGGATCGGTATCTAGTGGCTGGCGTTTCCCAATATCTGTGGCTAGATTATAAGTTTGATTCCGCTACATAATCTATTTATTCGCACACTTGGAGTTTAGTTTACAATTGATTATCTAAAATACTAAAGAAATTAAAACTTTATCTCAATAGTACAAAATTCATGTCAGCATGACAGTTGCAGGGTGCAACAGGGTTAAAGTTCGTAGTTGTTCGGATAATTTTGAACAGTTCATATAATAAAAAATCCAGAAAAAAAAACTCACGGTAAGTTTCGGCTTCAAGCAGTACAAATGATGTCCTTTATTACAGCCGTCACACAGCAGCATATTGTCAGGGTCCGTCTTCCGGCGGCACAGGCGGCAGCTGGCGTTGAGGATGCTGGCCGACCACGTGACGCTGGAGTCCAGCGTGAACAAGTGCAGCACTATCTGAGAGAAGCTGCGGCACTCCATCAGGGAGACCTCCCACCGCTCTAGAGCTTCCAGGTCTAGCGGCTTGTTTTTCGCTTCTCGGTCTTTACGTTCTTTGTCGTCGAGGCCTGGAAGAGGAATTACGATAAGTTTTTTTTTAAGCAGGTTGATTTGCTGGAGCCGGAGCTGGAGAGAGAGAACTAGAAGGTGAGTTAGCGTTAATCGCTGGCGCATCTATTTAAATGTATGGAAAGCCTAGTTCTTCAGTTGACCGCTAGAGGTGCTATAAAGGTTTTCCATACTACGTTTTTGACTCATCCGCTACTGAATTTCACTAAACTCCCGATTAAGCTACTGTAAGCTAACTGTTAGTAAATTAGGCAGTAAGAAATCGCCTATTAAATACAACCGGGGTCATGCTTCACATTCGTGAATATTTTCTATCGATATTTTGACATTATACTAGTGATTAGCTTCAGATTTTGCCTTTTTGCTGGTTCTGAAGGGTCTAAATACCCAAGGTTACTCCTTATAACATCGACTAACTATCGTGAAAGTCTCGTCAAATAGTCTAGTCGTTTTTTAAGTTAGCCGAACTGACAGACCGATAGACAAACATACAAAATGGTGCGTTTACAAAATTTTTTTTTTACATATACAGGTAAACCGAGCTGGAATAAAATAGTTGTTGAACTAAGTGTAGTATGTTACCGAGTGGTCTCCGGAGGTACTTGTGGTGCAGCGCCTGCGAGACCTGCAGCAGGGCGGCGGCCAGCCCCCGCGCCACGGCCTGCGCGGGCGCCGGCGCCGGCTCGCGCTGCACCCCGTTGGCCCTGGGCGCCTCCAGGTAGTAGCCGGGGTCGCGGTACTTGTTCACTGCTATGGTTTTCGCGTCTGACTCGTCTATATCTGTGAAATCAAGTATTGGTTTAATGATGATGGGTAAATCGCCCCTTAAAGTAATATTAATAGTTATTTCTGTAAATAGATCCTTTAAAAAAACATTTACAAGTCCATGTTAAGTAAATAAATGATTTCCTTTATTTATGCTGGAAATGCTGGCGTCAGCATTTTCTATCTGACGACTTATAAGGAGAAATGACGCAAAACTCAGAAATTCAAATCATCATTTTTTAGAGTTTTTTCGGAGCACAACGGCAGTAACACGACGATACCAGATGAACAACACATTTGCGTAGATCATGAGAAATACTCATTCCTGTCGTGCTACGAAGAGACCCAGCAGTGGGACAATAAAATGAGCTGATGACGATGAAAATATAACTAACCGGTGGGTAGGTTGAGCACTCCGTTGGGCAGATGATAGTCGTCGCGGTACTGTCTCCTGGGCCCCCACGTGAGGAACTCGGCCTGCTTGTCGTAGCCGCGCAGCATGATCGTACCGCGCCACGCCTCGCGGTCCTGGACCAACACATCGCATAGTTACATCACGCTTGTACAGTCAACAGCACAAACTATCAAATTTCTCCGGATGATTTTTTCATTTTGTGATAACTTGATGTGATGACCGTACTACCGAAGGCTTAGGTATACAAACAGTTTTAGGTCTCATTTAAGAGGAGGCAAATCTTTTGGCTCATATTTAACACCCAATTGATAAACAGAAATCTTGATTTTCTTTAAAAGACCTATCATTGAAATGGTTAAACTGTCTAAAAATGGACGGATATATTATCTAAGATATACTCAAGCTACATATGAACATACCTTAACTTTGAGTGCTCCTAAGCATCCGTGGAAGATCTTCTCCTCGAGCTCGAGGATGTGGTCCCGGAGCGAGAGCTCGAGCGCCTCCGACAGCGTGGAGTCGTCCGGCACGCTCAGCGACGGCTGGAACTTGCGGTGCCGCGTGTAGTGCGGCGCCGGCGCAGGCGGCGGCTGCGCAACATACCGACATACTATCAGCAAACTCAATATCTAGCCAATTTGCAAATAAAATCCCGTGCACACGATGGCCACGGCTTTATACTGCCCTTTTTTGCTAAACAATAGTACTAAAACAAGAAAAGGATCCTATTTGGATGACCAATATTATAAACCAATAACAATTTTTCAATAACAAAAGCAGGGGGCTCAGCAAATACCCCATTCAACCAATAGTGTCGCAGGACACTTTGGTTGATGAGCGTAGGTAAGCGCTAGTATAGCAGCCGAGCGCTGCAAGCAGGAATAGCCCTTATGGTGGTCAGATATTGAATTGTCGTTATACATTATACTTCAATTTTGGACTAATTTAACATGGGGTTATTTGAAATTCGGTCACAGGCATGTGAATTTGTCTTTGTAATGTTATGAAATTAAATCATACTGCCTTTCTAGAATCTTCCGATGGAACTGAATGATTGGCATAATCTAAAATGGTGTGGCTTGGCTCGAAGTGGTTGGTGTGGGACGGAACGGACCTGTAGAGTGGCCTGTTATATGAAGCGCCGCGGAAAGTGTTAAGAGCGCATCGTAGTTGACAGAATTATGTTGAAGCTGAGCGCCTGCGCAGTAAGTTAGCGCAGTAATGTGTACATACGGATGCGGCGTGTGGGTTGAGCAGGTGTAGCGGGCACTTGGCGAGGTGGTGCAGCAGGCGCGGCCGCTCCAGCTCCAGCGCCTGGCGCAGCTCAGCCTGGCGCAGTAAGTTAGCGCAGTAATGTGTACATACGGATGCGGCGTGTGGGTTGAGCAGGTGTAGCGGGCACTTGGCGAGGTGGTGCAGCAGGCGCGGCCGCTCCAGCTCCAGCGCCTGGCGCAGCTCAGCCTGGCGCAGTAAGTTAGCGCAGTAATGTGTACATACGGATGCGGCGTGTGGGTTGAGCAGGTGTAGCGGGCACTTGGCGAGGTGGTGCAGCAGGCGCGGCCGCTCCAGCTCCAGCGCCTGGCGCAGCTCAGCCTGGCGCAGTAAGTTAGCGCAGTAATGTGTACATACGGATGCGGCGTGTGGGTTGAGCAGGTGTAGCGGGCACTTGGCGAGGTGGTGCAGCAGGCGCGGCCGCTCCAGCTCCAGCGCCTGGCGCAGCTCAGCCTGGCGCAGTAAGTTAGCGCAGTAATGTGTACATACGGATGCGGCGTGTGGGTTGAGCAGGTGTAGCGGGCACTTGGCGAGGTGGTGCAGCAGGCGCGGCCGCTCCAGCTCCAGCGCCTGGCGCAGCTCGGCCTCGCGCAGGCCCCGCTTGTTGAGCGCGGCTGTCAGTGCATCCAGCTGCTCCTCCGTGTGGTACACCCACCATCGGGGGCGCCCGCTCTGCACAACATTGTTACAAAACACCGATTAGCCATCCCTTACGTCTCTATACCCTGAGATCTACTATCCACATTGCATCGGTTACTTTTTAGGTTTCTTCTAATGCCGAATAAAGCACTTCTCCGAACTCCGAGCTGCCATTTGGAAATTTTACAGGGTGAGACTGAGTTGCTTATACCACAATGTTAACAGCTCAAAACCCAATTTTAAAGGCTTTCAAGTTAGAGGTTAAAATGTTTTTATGTCAAACTATCCCTTGCACAGCTGTAAAATTTTAGATGGAATTTACTGACTTTTCTGGTGAAGCCATTCCCAAGTTCAAAAAAATGAAGGGCCCATTATTCTCAACATTATGAACAGCTTGTACTATACAATAAAAACGCGAAATATGGCCTTTACCCAGCAGTAGGACAATGAAGGTTTACAAAAATTTAAGAGCCCATTGCATTTAAGATTATGAGCAGCTTTTATTATGAGCCTTAAAAGGCGCAATATGACCTTTAACCAGCAGTGGGACAATATAGGTCGAAAAAAATTAAAGGCCTATTGTACTCAACTTGAAAGCGCGAAAAATAAAACATAAGTTTGTACGCAGGGCTACACATCAAGCTTTAAAAATCCAGTATAGGCTGGCCTTGAATTGTATGGAAAACCTTTACAATGGGAGGTCAATCTAAACTGGATTTGTATAGCTTGATATGTGGCCGTGTGTACAAGGTATCTGACCTTGCCGTGCACCAAGCAGGTGGTGACGTCACCGGTGCACATGAGCAGCTCTCGCAGCTGTTGCGTGGTGGTAGACTCCACCGTGTTCAGCTTGTGCGACAAGCCGTTCAGGTTCGACAGCGGCTTCTTGGGAGAATTACCGCGGGAGTTAGCACCGGACTCGTTCTCTTTGTCGCTGCCTACAACAAATAATTTTCATGGTATATCTTGGCAAACGATTAGAATACTCATCATCAGATGGCTCTCTGACGGTAAGTAGTCGTGGTCGTCCATGGTCACCAACAACACCAGAAGTGTTGCTGATGCTTTGTTGAGCCCCAAGAGTTATGGACTACAGATTGTCATAGCCAGAGATTGATGGGGAACTGATTCTTACGCGCAAAAGTCGAAACACACTAAGATCCTTTACGACACTCAGACCCCAAGAGTCGCTTTTTCTCACCTGGTACCTGCAACACCAGGAGTGTTGCTGATGCGTTGCCGAGTACTAAGAGTTATGGACTGCAGATTGTTGAAACACATAACAAAATGCTTTATAAAGAAAAATACAGCAATGTCACTCAACTTTTACGAGATGTCTTCAAGTGGAAGTATTGAATCTATCCCTAATAGTAAGCAGTATTGTTACCTAGTTCCTTCTGCTGCTCGAAGAGTTGTGCGACGTGCGCCATCGTGCCCTGGTCCTCAGCGCGGCGCGGCGCCAGGCACACGGGCTTGTGGCGGCAGGCCCCGCGGGGCTCGGGGCCGGCCTCCACGAACAGCCCGCCCAGCGACCGCTGCACCCAGTACCGGTGGAAGCCACGGTCTGACCCTGCACACATACACAACACTTATATGTACAGTCAAGTTCGAAATAACTGTAGATGCACGTCTGAAACTGTCGGTGAAAGTGTAAAAAAAAATCGGTGTGTAGGGACATTGCTGCAGTATTAGATTTACATAGTACTAGCTTAGCAGAGCGGCAGACGCGCGCAAATATTTCGAACAAACTGTACATCTAAATAGTTCATACATAACATAAATAAATATGAACACGATTATATTCTCCACAAGGTTAGGCAAAGGATTCCTAATGTAACACAATGCGACGGTATGTTTAAGATCCCATATAACAGGGGGCGACCCAATTGCCATGCCACATAACCATAACAAACGTACATACACACCGGTAGTTAGTACACATCTACACTAATGAATCTTTACAAATCATTTCAATTGACGACAAGACAAACTTGTACGAGAAGATTTTTTTTTGTTATAATTACCATATTGTCGTATTTTATTATTTTTTTTGTCATATCGAAAGAAAAAACTACTTTGCGAAATTATAAACTACTAATTTCATAACATAGTCATATATCACACAAACATTTGTATACAAATTTAAGCCTTCACTCACCGACATAAGTGGTATAATCGAACAGCTCTGTCTGCAGCTCCTTTAGCTTCTTTTCGTACTCTTTCTTCTTGTCGTCACTCTCGGCCACCAGCTTGTCTATGGCAGCCTTGGTCTCCTCGTCGACGGCTCGAGCCTTCTCTCCAGTAAGTTTGTTTTCTTCTTTCTTGGCGGCTGCCTCCTTCTTAAGTTCCTGTTTTGCTGCCTGCAGTTGGGCTTCGCGTTTGCGTTCGTTTGCCTAGTAAATTATAAAAAAACTAGATGTCATATTCAGAAAAATACAGACGTCCAACAAATTTCCTATAGCTATGTGTTGACGTCTTTTCTGTATCACAAAATATCACGTGTACATAACACTGCTCAACTTGGAAATCGAACCACACGCTCAGCAGCCAGGCCAATGAGACAGCTCCACCCAATGCTTTAACTATATCACATAACATACCATCACGCCTGTATTCCCCGAAGGGTTAGGCAGAGGTGTACTTAATATACACCCACAGTTCGCCGGTATGTTTAGGTACCATGTAATAGGGGGCGAGCCTATTGCCATTCACCGGGCACAAATCCAGACTCCGAGCTGCTACTGAGAATTTCATAGAAAAACTCAATAACACTGCTCGACCTGGGGATCGAACCCAAGACCTCTAGCGTAGCAGTCGCGATTGGGACCACTAGACCAACGAGGCAGTCATGATGATTTAACTAATTATTCCAAAGTGTATAAATCGATTGATTATGACTTCGATGTCGTAATTCTTCATTATACAGACTTTTATAGATAGTAAAGATCCCAAAAATCAAAGCCACGAGATTGCATGTGTAACAAGGATCCAAGGAACAAACGCGACAATCACATACCTGTAACAATCTGAGCGCTTGTTTAGTGTTCTTCATTTCTTCAAGTTTCTCCTCGATGACGTCACGCACGGTAGCGTAACTCAAAATTTGATTCATGAGGCACTGAATGACCAGGAATTTGTCCTCTGCAAACAAGAATTTATCGATAAAACATTTTTTTTTATAATTACGATTACGCTCGTAATCCCTGCCATTCCAGGAACGACATCTATCTTGGGCCGAATTACTACGTATTAATGCCATCATTTTTACGTTGTGAAAGAGGGACGCCACTATTTAACCTGTAGAGCGGCATCCCTCTCTCACAACCTAAAAATGATGGCATTAATACGTGGCAATACGGCCCCTGTTTTGATATTATTTATTTTCGCCTTAATTATAATATTTTTGCAGGCTGCAGTAATACTTATAGCATCTATTTGGGACTTAAATGTATGGTTTAAGTATTGCTGTAGTCTAGTAAGCAAATGTATGTATGTTATTATGTACGCGCTTAAGGCCGGTAAGATGGTCAGACGCGATAAAGAAGAGTGTCGGAGGCAGCATGCACTGAGCGGTTCACACCTCGAAAGACTTGGAGCTTGGAGAAAGAAAGAAAGAAAGAAGAAAGAAAAACATTTATTTCGGAGACGTGTCATATGTGGTCTAAGTCCTCAGCAATGAGGGAACGACGAAGAATAAGAATTAACGTTACCTAGGTCGAGGTCGGCGACGTGAGCGCCTGCGAGCGCGCGCAGCAGGGCGGGGCGGGCCACGCGCAGGCGCAGGCCGGGGTCGTCGGCGCTGGTGTACCCGCCGCGCGCCTGGTACCGCCAGGTGGCGCAGCGCGCGCCCGGGCCCGCGCCCGACGACAGCAGGTGCAGCCTGACCAACCACACACCACACATACAGTAAGCCGATCGGAAGTTAGCCGTTCCGAACTACCGCGGTGATAAAATCGTTTGATTAAGTGTTTTTATACATAAATATCGAAATTAGTAAACAAAATAATTAGAAATGTGAAACATAAGCGACTCTAATTATCTTTACACCGACTTTTCTATTAAAATTTACCACATCTAAACCACTTGCAGACAACTCCCGATCGGCTTACTTATTTCGAACAAACTGTACATACC
>OY292532.1:941096-1010840 GCA_958496365.1 Subacronicta megacephala | reverse complement strand
TATCAGCAACCATATACAGTAAGTACTGCAATGTATATTGGGTAAAAAATTTGGCGGGACTATTACGTTTTACGTAAGCGTTTGATAAAACTTCCTTTAATAATATTTCATAAAATATATAGTTTCTTTAGCCTCAGACTAAAATTTATCAATGGCGGACGTCATCTATATATATTTACATGAAGGAAAAACTTTTTTCGCGCTTTTTTAGAGCGCTTGCAAGATTTGGCATAGTTACAGTATGTATGGCATATCGAGAAGGAGTGCATAAAATATTGCGGTCATTTTCGACCGTCAGGCGACCACGAGAATGAGATGAATATGAGAATGTTACCTGGTGTCCAATTCTTCTTCAATGTCGTCATCGGAGAAGAGTTTCCTTCTCTTGCGTGGAGTCCGCTCTTTGGGCTTGCATTGGTCACAGAACCAGTCACCATCTGGCACTTTCTGTTAACATATACAATGTTATCTGAAATTATATTTTTCTGTGTCCATTCAGAATTTCTCCATATTTTAAACTCTGATGAAAAAGAGTTTTGTACATACTACAATCTATATGCATAAAAATGGATACCTATTTCCATTAGTCAGTTGAGAACGACTTTTACCGAATTCATTAATTGACTTTTCAGATGCTGAGAAACTTCTCTTAATTTTAATCCCGTTTTTTAGGATTATTATAACATTTACCTCTATATGTCCTCACATTCTGTTATTGCCATAATGTACTAGTGAATAATGTAAAATATTTCATTTTAAAAGAGTGTCCATGGAGTTTATTGCCGGATTCTTCTCCATATTTTTTTAAAAGTTTCTAATAGTTTGTAGAAGGTTCTTACGTAAACAAACATTAAGAAAATTGCGCAGAAAATTGGTAATTCGAGACGTCTGTCGAGTCAGGTATTTCATAATAATAAATATATATTTACGTTATTTAAGCAGATGAAACACATTAAGATGAGTACTATCTGAATTAGAAATGAAATGAAAGGAGTGAAGTAGGTACTTTACCTTTCTAGGTGCAGTTGACTGTTAGCGTGCAATTTGAAAATAAATTAAGTACATACATATAACATCTATATACATAGACAAAATCATATTTGGCATTCTTTGGCAGTCACTTAATCTAGAGTAATGTTATAAAGAGGTAAAGTTTGTGAGGTTGTAGGGAGTAATCTCTGGATCTAATGAACCAATTTTGAAAATTATTTTACTAATAGAGGGCCACGTTATTTGTGTCATAGGATATCAATGGGGAGCGCTGTACGTCGAATCAATTCAGGGAGCCGGTTGGGAGCAGGGAAAGAGATTGGACGGATCGGTATCTAGTGGCTGGCGTTTCCCAATATCTGTGGCTAGATTATAAGTTTGATTCCGCTACATAATCTATTTATTCGCACACTTGGAGTTTAGTTTACAATTGATTATCTAAAATACTAAAGAATCTCAATAGTACAAAATTCATGTCAGCATGCCAGTTGCAGGGTGCAACAGGGTTAAAGTTCGTAATTGTTCGGATAATTTTGAACAGTTCATATAATAAAAAATCCAGAAAAAAAAACTCACGGTAAGTTTCGGCTTCAAGCAGTACAAATGATGTCCTTTATTACAGCCGTCACACAGCAGCATATTGTCAGGGTCCGTCTTCCGGCGGCACAGGCGGCAGCTGGCGTTGAGGATGCTGGCCGACCACGTGACGCTGGAGTCCAGCGTGAACAGGTGCAGCACTATCTGAGAGAAGCTGCGGCACTCCATCAGGGAGACCTCCCACCGCTCTAGAGCTTCCAGGTCTAGCGGCTTGTTTTTCGCTTCTCGGTCTTTGCGTTCTTTGTCGTCGAGGCCTGGAAGAGGAATTACGATAAGTTTTTTTTAAAGCAGGTTGATTTGCTGGAGCCGGAGCTGGAGAGAGAGAACTAGAAGGTGAGTAAGCGTTAATCGCTGGCACATCTATTAAATGTATGGAAAGCCTAGTTCTTCAGTTGACCGCTAGAGGTGCTATAAAGGTTTTCCATACTACGTTTTTGACTCATCCGCTACTGAATTTCACTAAACTCCCGATTAAGCTACTGTAAGCTGTAACTGTTAGTAAATTATAGGTAGTAAGAAATCGCCTATTAAACACAACCGGGGTTATGCTTCACATTCGTGAATATTTTCTATCGATACCTATTTTGACATTGTACTAGGGATTAGCTTCCGATTTTTCCTTTTTTCTGGGTTCTGAAGGGTCCAAATACCCTAGGTTACTCCTTATAACATCAGCTAACTATCAGTGAAAGTATCGTCAAATAGTCTAGTCGTTTTTGAAGTTAGCCGAACTGACAGACCGATAGACAAACATACAAAAAGGTGCGTTTACAAAAACATTTTTTTAAATATACAGGTCAACAGAGCTGGAATAAAATAGTTGTTGAACTAAGTGTAGTAAGTTACCGAGTGGTCTCCGGAGGTACTTGTGGTGCAGCGCCTGCGAGACCTGCAGCAGGGCGGCGGCCAGCCCCCGCGCCACGGCCTGCGCGGGCGCCGGCGCGGGCTCGCGCTGCACCCCGTTGGCCCTGGGCGCCTCCAGGTAGTACCCGGGGTCGCGGTACTTGTTCACCGCTATGGTTTTCGCGTCTGACTCGTCTATATCTGTGAAATCAAAGTATTAGTTTAATGATGATGGGTAAATCGCCCCTTAAAGTAATATTAATAGTTATTTCTGTAAATAGATCCTTTAAAAAAACATTTACAAGTCCATGTTAAGTAAATAAATGATTTCCTTTATTTATGCTGGAAATGCTGGCGTCAGCATTTTCTATCTGACGACTTATAAGGAGAAATGACGCAAAACTCAGAAATTCAAATCATCATCTTTTAGAGTTTTTTCGGAGCACAACGGCCCGTAACACGACGATACCAGATGAACAACACATTTGCGTAGATCATGAGAAATACTCATTCCTGTCGTTCTACGAAGAGACCCAGCAGTGGGACAATAATAATGGGTTGATGACGATGAATATAATTATATCTAACCGGTGGGTAGGTTGAGCACTCCGTTGGGCAGATGATAGTCGTCGCGGTACTGTCTCCTGGGCCCCCACGTGAGGAACTCGGCCTGCTTGTCGTAGCCGCGCAGCATGATCGTACCGCGCCACGCCTCGCGGTCCTGGACCAACACATCGCATAGTTATATCATGCTACAAAACTATCAAATTCCTCCAAATGATGAATTTTAAACCTTAAAGTATTGACGATTAAGTTCAAATTCGACTGGGAAAACTTTACATTTTATGATAACTTGATGTGGTGACCGTACTACCGAAGGCTTAGGTATACACACAGTTTTAGGTCTCATTTAAGATTCTTTTGGCTCATATTTAACACCCAACTGATAAATATAATAAGGTAGGTGACTATCTCATAAAAAAGATTTCCATAAATAAAGCAAATCAAGAACAAAATTAGGGAAAAAAAAAATGGGTATGCGTTGTTTGCAGCTACTGCATGTAGCAGGTATGTAGAGTCTTTATCACAACATGTTAACGGGATTATTTTAAATGGTTTAGAGAGAGATGCAGCTCTACAGATTAAATAGCCCCATCCCTTTCTCGCAACCTAAATCTGGCTGCGTTAACCTCAGGAGTCAATTTGATGTATTACTCTTGTATTGTTCAAGCGTTTTGTTTGTTGTGAGCATAATAGATAAGGATAACTACAAGCATGTATAATGTATACTAACAGTCCACTATGACTTAGTCAGTCACTAATAACCCTATTTAAAATACTAACTACACATTGTTTTCTTATAAAAATTACAACATCATAGATCGTTTATTTCTTTGAAATACCCCTACTTGAATTGGTTGAACTGTCTAAAAATGGACGGATATATTATCTTAGATATACTCAAGCAACAGATTACCATACCTTAACTTTGAGTGCTCCTAAACATCCGTGGAAGATCTTCTCCTCGAGCTCGAGGATGTGGTCCCGGAGCGAGAGCTCGAGCGCCTCCGACAGCGTGGAGTCGTCCGGCACGCTCAGCGACGGCTGGAACTTGCGGTGCCGCGTGTAGTGCGGCGCCGGCGCAGGCGGCGGCTGCGCAACATACCGACATACTATCAGCAAACTCAATATCTAGCCAATTTGCAAATAAAATCCCGTGCACACGATGACCACGGCTATACACCGCCCTTTTTACCTTTAAACAATAGTACTAACACAAAAATAGGATCCTTTTTGGATGACCAATATTATAGAACAATAACAATTTTTCAATAACAAAAGCAGGGGCCTCAGCAAATACCCCAATGCTGCGACGCTATTGGAATTGGTCGATAGTACCTACATTATACTTCAATTTTGGACTAAATCAACACGATTGAAATTCGGTCACGGGAATGTGAATTTGTCTTTATGATGTAATGAAATTAAATCATACTGCCTTTCTAGAATCTTCCGATGGAACTCAATGATTGGTATAATCTAAAATTGTGTGGCTTAGCTCGTAGTGTTTGGTTTTGATCGGCACGGACCTGTATAGTGGCCTGTTATATGTAGCGCAGCGGAAATGATTAATCGTAGTTGACAGAATTATGTTAAAGCTGAGCGCCTGCGCAGTAAGTTAGCGCAGTAATGTGTACATACGGATGCGGCGTGTGGGTTGAGCAGGTGTAGCGGGCACTTGGCGAGGTGGTGCAGCAGGCGCGGCCGCTCCAGCTCCAGCGCCTGGCGCAGCTCGGCCTCGCGCAGGCCCCGCTTGTTGAGCGCGGCTGTCAGTGCATCCAGCTGCTCCTCCGTGTGGTACACCCACCATCGGGGGCGCCCGCTCTGCACAACATTGTTACAAAACACCAATTAGCCATCCCTTACGTCTCTATACCCTGAGATCTACTATCCACATTGCATCGGTTACATTTTGGGTTCCTACTAATGCCGAATAAAGCACTTCTCCGAACTCCGAGCTGCCATTTGGGAATTTTACAGGGTGAGACTGAGTTGCTTATACCACAATGTTAACAGCTCAAACACACAATTTTAAAGGCTTTCAAGTTAGAGGTTAAAATGTTTTTATGTCAAACTATCCCTTGCGCAGCTTTTCACTTGCGTAAAATTTTAGATGAAATTTACCGACTTTTCTGGTCAAGTTGTTCCCAAAAAAATTAAGGGCCCATTATTCTCAACATTATGAACAGCTTGTACTATACAATAAAAAACGCGAAATATGGCCTTTACCCAGCAGTAGGACAATAAAGGTTTACAAAAATTTAAGAGCCCATTGCATTTAACATTATGAGCAGCTTTTATTATGAGCCTTAAAAGGCGCAATATGACCTTTAACCAGCAGTGGGACAATATAGGTCGAAAAAAATTAAAGGCCTATTGTACTCAACTTGAAAGCGCGAAAAATAAAACATAAGTTTGTACGCAGGGCTACACATCAAGCTTTAAAAATCCAGTATAGGCTGGCCTTGAATTGTATGGAAAACCTTTACAATGGGAGGTCAATCTAAACTGGATTTGTATAGCTTGATATGTGGCCGTGTGTACAAGGTATCTGACCTTGCCGTGCACCAAGCAGGTGGTGACGTCACCGGTGCACATGAGCAGCTCTCGCAGCTGTTGCGTGGTGGTAGACTCCACCGTGTTCAGCTTGTGCGACAAGCCGTTCAGGTTCGACAGCGGCTTCTTGGGAGAATTACCGCGGGAGTTAGCACCGGACTCGTTCTCTTTGTCGCTGCCTACAACAAATATGTTTTATGGTATATCTTGGCAAACGAATCTAAACGTTCTTATGAATTGTTGATTGTTAGAGCTATAGCATCTGATGGGGAACTGGCTCTAACGCGCGAAAGTCGAAACACATATCAAAATGCTTTACGACAGACAACAATGTAACAGAGGTCCGTATAAGTTAGAAATGTTCTCACCTTTAACGAGGTGTCTATTTGTATGATAATGAGGAACTGTATTACCCGTTTTCACGTGGAAGTATTGAAAGAGTTTATCCCTAACTAGTTTTAGGTTGACATTGAAATATCAGATACTGAGAACCTCTTTTTTTTTATTATAAAATTTTAATTCCGACTTCAGGCTATTAATGACATAAACCTCCAATGTCCTCACATCCTGTTATTGCCATAGTGTGCAATTTTGTAATGAGTGTCGATGGAGTTTCTTGCTGGATTCTTCTGCATAGGATAAACTTTTTAGAACAGTGCAACTAGAGTCAATAAAGTTTCATAAACGCTTGTAAAATTTATTGAACAGTAAGCAGCATTGTTACCTAGTTCCTTCTGCTGCTCAAACAGTTGTGCGACGTGCGCCATCGTGCCCTGGTCGTCAGCGCGGCGCGGCGCCAGGCACACGGGCTTGTGGCGGCAGGCCCCGCGGGGCTCGGGGCCGGCCTCCACGAACAGCCCGCCCAGCGACCGCTGCACCCAGTACCGGTGGAAGCCACGGTCTGACCCTGCACACACACACACAAAACGTATATGTACAGTCGAGTTCAAAATAATAGTCTGAAGCTGTCGGTGAGTGTGAGTGAGAAAAAATCGGAGTGTAGGGACACTGCTGACGCATTATATTGACATTGTACTGTACTACTGTAAAAGCTTAGCAACTTTGCGCAGCGCAGCAGTCGTCTTCCCGCACCCAAACAGTTAGGTCGTTATTTAGTCAGTTGATTTATGTACATATTTATAACAGTTGCCAATCAATAAAATATTATATATAACTAGCTGTCCGCCCGCTACTTCGCTCGCGTGGCGTATAAGTTTCTCGTTTAATGCAACTTTGTAAAAAATAAAAATTTTGACCAAAAAAAACTGAAAATGCATATAAAATTTCATAAAAATCGGTTAAGCCGTTTCGGAGGAGTATGGTAACTAACATTGTGACACGAGAATTTTATATATAAGATTTGACAACCTTCATTCATTAATCACCACCTCACGTACAACCCTACAGGTGAGACAATTGGGTTTTACGTACGCAACAGTTAATGTACACCTACACTAATGAATCTTTACAAATCATTTAAATTGACGACAAGACAAACTTGTATGAAAAGTTATTTTTTGATATCATTACTATTTTATATTTTATTCTTTTTATTGTATATCGAAAGAAAAAACTACTTTGTATTAAACTACCAATTTCATAACATAGTCACATATATCACACAAACATTTGTTACAAATTTAAGCCTTCACTCACCGACATAAGTGGTATAATCGAACAGCTCCGTCTGCAGCTCCTTTAGCTTCTTCTCGTACTCTTTCTTCTTGTCGTCACTCTCGGCCACCAGCTTGTCTATGGCCGCCTTGGTCTCCTCGTCGACGGCTCGAGCCTTCTCTCCGGTCAGTTTGTTCTCCTCTTTCTTTGCAGCTGCCTCCTTTTTAAGTTCCTGTTTTGCTGCCTGCAGTTGGGCTTCGCGTTTGCGTTCGTTTGCCTAAAATTAATTATAAACGTTACGTAATTGACGTCCATCAAATTTTCTATAGCTATGTGTTGTCGTCTTTGCTCTATCACAAAATATCACGTGTCAAAGAGTCTTAGATGACTTTTTTTAGTTTTGCCGACCCCTGTGGGAATGAGGCGTGAGTGTATGATAATGTGTGTATGTATATATATTTTTTAAGTCTAATGTTATATGGTGTAGGCCTTTTTTAATTGAACCTGGAACAAATCCAAACTCAGAATGCTATTGAGAATTTGATATAAAACCAAATAAAATTCGTCTACTTGGAAATCGAACCACACGCTCAGCAGCCAGGCTAATGAGACCGCTCCACCCAATGATTTAACTAATTATTCCAAAGTGTATAAATAGACTGATCGATTGATCATGACTTAGATGTCGTAATTCTTAGTGTCTTTTATAGATAGTATAGATCCCAAAAATCGAATCCACGAGATTGCATGTGTAAAAAGGATTCAAGGAACAAAAGCGACAATCACATACCTGTAACAATCTGAGCGCTTGCTTAGTGTTTTTCATTTCTTCGAGTTTCTCCTCGATGACGTCACGCACGGTAGCGTAACTCAAAATTTGGTTCATGAGGCACTGAATGACCAGGAATTTGTCCTCTGCAAACAAGAATTTATCGATAAAAAAAATTGTTTACAATTACGATTACGCTCGTAATCCCTGCCATTCCAGGAACAAAATCTATTTGGGGCCGAATTACCACGTTAATGCCATCATTTTAACGTTGTGAAAGAGGGACACCACTATTTAACCTGTAGAGCGGCATCCCTCTCTCACGACCTAAAAATGATGGCATTAATATGTTTACCACATATGAATACGGCCCCTGTTTTGATATTATTTATTTTCGCCTTAATTATAATATTTTTGCAGGCTGCAGTAATACTTATAGCATCTATTTGGGACTACTCAAATGGATGGTTTAAGTATTGCTGTAGTCTAGTAAGCAAATGTATGTATGTTATTATGTACGCGCTCAAGGCCGGTAAGATGGTCAGACGCGATAAAGAAGAGTGTCGGAGGCAGCATGCACTGAGCGGTTCACACCTCGAAAGACTTGGAGCTTGGAGAAAGAAAGAAAGAAAGAAGAAAGAAAAACATTTATTTCGGAGACGTGTCATATGTGGTCTAAGTCCTCAGCAATGAGGGAACGACGAAGAATAAGAATTAACGTTACCTAGGTCGAGGTCGGCGACGTGAGCGCCTGCGAGCGCGCGCAGCAGGGCGGGGCGGGCCACGCGCAGGCGCAGGCCGGGGTCGTCGGCGCTGGTGTACCCGCCGCGCGCCTGGTACCGCCAGGTGGCGCAGCGCGCGCCCGGGCCCGCGCCCGACGACAGCAGGTGCAGCCTGACCAAGCACACACCACACATACAGTAAGCCGATCGGAAGTTAGCCGTTCCGAACTACCGCGGTGATAAAATCGTTTGATTAAGTGTTCTAATACATAAATATCGAAATAAGTAAACAACATAAGCGACTCTAATTATCTTTACACTGACTTTTCTATTAAAATTTACCACATCTAAACCACTTGCAGAAAACTTCCGATCGGCTTACTTATTTCGAACAAACTGTACATACCACTAACAACATACACAAATATATGTTCCGGGAACGCAAACAATCAACTTAACAGTCACATGATACTGGGCCACAGCATTGGTAACTTGTCAATCAATTACCTATATGCTATAGGATCAATTGCCTGCATCAGGATAGATTGCCTCATTAGTCTAGTGCGACTGCTACGCTAGAGGTCCTGGATTCGATCCCCAGAGCAAGCAAAATGTTATTAGGTTTGTTTATGAAATTCTCAGTAGCAGCTCGGAGTCTGGATTTGTGCCCGGTTAATGGCAATACGCTCGCCCCCTATTACATGGGACCTAAACATACCGGCGAAGTGTGGGTGTTCATTAGTACACCTCTGCCTAACCCTTCGGGGAATACAGACGTGATGGTATGTTATAATATGTTATGTTGTAGCTATGCACAGCTACAGCTTCACAGCTAAACCCTGCGGCTACTATAAACTACTGGATTTCCTTAGGGGTATGGTCCCTTTTCATCCGAGCTTAATGCATATTTCCCAAGATGCGCAATACGCTTGTGCGTCAGCGGTCCACATTCCGCCAGAAGGTGAAGTGGCGTTTCATCAGCCTCTTCACATAATCTGTAGGTTCACGTATCGCTTACATACTACTACCGACGTGAGCCCACTCAGTACCAACCCAGCCCCAGTGATGTAAGAACTATGTACACCCAAAGTCCGACGGTATTTTTAGGTCTAGCAATACAGGATATTTTTATACTTGAAAAATTATGCAAACAAAAATACTGACCTTAAAACTTCGCTGACGGTGGTGGGGTCTAGCGGCAGTTTGCTGAGCGGGGTTCCGAGGTATGTCTGCGACCACTTACTGGCTTTAGTAGCTAGTTCCATTGCCTTCGTCACCCCCATTTCACTGTCTACCTGATGATCATCTATAAATAACACAGGTAAGATAATAATTTTAAACTGGAAAATTAAATTATAGAAATGTATACAAAATAAATCTCTAATTCAGTCAGTAGTTTATAGAACGATTTGCGATATTTACTAATTTACAAAAGATAGGATTTGGACAATGTCAATCTCATACCATCACGCCTGTATTCCCCATAGGGCTTAGGCAGAGGTGTACAATGTGCACCCACTATTATGTATATGCTGTCTGTTTAGGTCCTAGGGGGCGAGCCTATTGCCATTAGCCAGGCAGAAATCCAAACTCGAACCTGCTACTGAGAGTTTTATAGAAAAATCCAATAATACTTTGCTTGACCTGGGAATTGAGCCATCTCTATCACAGCAGACAATTACAAAACAAATACGATTATTTTACCTTATACAATAAGACCTTTCGCTTTTAGTGGATGTTATTAAAACCAACTTACCAGTGGACAGCTGGATCCCTCCTGTCTCATTATACTCCTCGGCCTCATCCTCTTGCAACGAGAACACCGTTGTCAAGAACATCTGTATCAGGTCACTGAACACGCCAGCGTGCTCCTTCATCGTTAGTGCCTTTCTGAAGGTCTCCAGGTCCAGCGTGTTGTGGAACACGTCCTTGACCTTCAGGATCTCGGAATACATGTGGACAAACTCGAGCACGGAGAGGAAGTCACCGAAATGCTCGTGTGGGATACCTTCTACTTCTATAGGAGTGCCTTTTGGTATTACCTGTGAGAGGCAGAGATGTTTTAAGATAATTAAATTAGAGTAGTTCACTGGTTTTCTAAAAAACATGAAGTCATATACACCAATCTTATCGGCGAGGTTCTCCAAAAAGGTCAGGTGCGTAATACTGCGAGTATTACGCACACTTACTATTAATGTGGGTCACACATTACCAGTAATCTTGGTAACCCCTCGTGCTCAGCTAAATGCTTGTGTTACGAGTGGGTTCACGTCGGTACTGCAATGGGTGGGTTTCGAACGTGCAACCACATGATCGCAAATCCGACGATGATATAAAGATGTATAAATGTGGAAGAAGCGGATCTGTTGGATCTAGGCCCTCGCCTATTGGCCGTCACAGAATTAAACTAAATACATACATAACAGTAATGGGTTTTAACTTCGCAAAATTAAGTATAAAATAAACTAAACTTACTTTATGGTCTTCTAACTCCAAATCATCTTTGACCTTCTGCCACTCCTTCATGTAGGCTTGAAGGCGAGCTGTTTTCTCCTTCTTCTTCAGTCTCTCTTCTTCTTTACGCTGACGCATCAGGTCTTCTGCTTTGCGCATCTTTTCTGCCATTTCTTGCGCATTCTTTTTGGCTGCCGGATCCACTGGTGGTTTGGATTTTTGTGCTGTTAGAGATTATGTATTTGAGTTTATGAAGTGTGTGTTAAGTAATTTATGTATAGAATAGATGTAATTTTTTTTGCTTATGCTTATAAGTGCTGCATAGCTTTGCTAATTGTATGCCGAATATAGTAATCTCATTCAATACCATTGCTGGCGTTCGCTTCGGCATTTACAAACTTATGACATTCACACAAAGTTTATTATTGATGTGCATTACACTGAATAATGAATGAGGTGGGCAACTGAGAAAATAATGACGCCACAACCTGGCTATTGCAATCCTATTGGCTGAATACTATTTGAAATTATTACCAATTTGATGTCAATAACATGTTTTGATTGGTTGTTGTAGAAAAAGGCGAAAGTGCTGACATCTGTTTTAGTTTTACCACAGGTTTTACGCATTGTTTCATTGGTAACGTACCAGATATACACTTACCTTCAGCCTTATCAGTTTTCTTAACGAACTTGTCCATGGACTCCTGACGGCCTTTCTGTGGACTCGGTTTTTTGGCAGATTTGTTCAGTTTGGATGCTGAACCTGGCTTGGCCGTGCTCTTGGTGGCGGGCGGTGACTTCAAGAGCTTCTTAGAAGAGGGAAACAGTGGAGGATTACCCGTGAATATTTGGCCAAAGCTTACTTTGCTTATATTGTACTTCTCCTGTGCCGCTTTCTATGAAGAAAAAAAATAATAATAAATAAAGTGGTTATCGTATGTGCTTTGAGCCCTAATTTTTAATGTTGTTTCAACAAATTTGGGCCTTACAGTAAAAACATACCATCACGCCTTTATTCCCCGAAGGGTTAGGCAGAAGTGTACTAATGTAAGAACACCCATAGATACTTCGCCGGTATGTTTAGGTTCCATGTAATAGGGGGCGAGCCTATTGCCATTAACCGAGCACAAATCCAGACTCCGAGCTGCCACTGGGAATTTCATAGAAAAACTAGGACCTATAGTGTAGCAGTCACGCTCACGACTTATAGTATAGTAAAATAGATGTAACGGTGTTTAAAAATACTGAGCAGAAAATTAATTGTAATAGCATTAGCATTTTATCGTGAGTCGCCATTTAATTATGACGTAAGACGATTAAGGAGGGGGGGGGGGGTACGACCACGACTTATTTTTACTTACAAGGTTATGGGAGGAAGTCTTGACAGTTCTTAAGATCACAAAAATGCGCAACGTTAAGATTAAGCTTTAAAATTTTGAAAATTTCTTTATATTTTTAAAGTTCCTTGACATTCTTACGTGATAAATATGAAATAGGGGGGAGGGGGGTAAAAATTTGCTAATAAATAATGATAATGGTGGGTTGGGCCTGATACAAATAAGTCACTACATGACAGCCACCCTTACGGCCAAGACTACCTAAGGAATCTTTAATAACATAACATACCATCACGCTTGAAGTCCCCGAAGGATTAGGCAGAGATGTACTAATATACACCCACATTTAGCCGGTATGTTTAGGGACCATGTAATATGGGGCGAGCCTATTGCTATTAACTTTGATAGGCTTTTAATTTCCCCTTACAAGAGGTGGATAAATGGTAGGGTTGGTAATATTTCCACCCTACAGTTATACGAGATTTTAGGCAAGCATTTTAAAGTTGTGAATCTTAATATTATACACATACCTTTATACCAATAACACCTTCAGGGCTACCCTCAACAAACTGTTTGAGGAAGAGGCGGTTCTTGTCGCGTGTGTAGATGCCCTTGCGCCTGCGCACGCGGTCTGACGGCGCCGTTCCTATCTGACCCGACGCCGCCGCGTCAGACTCGTCGTACTGTTCCACTTCATAAGAGTATGACGCGGCTGGCAGGAGGGCTTTGCTGTTGAAGAAGATGGATTCAGTGGGTTTTTTTTTATAACTAGTTATTGAAGCCCTGTACCTCAAATGTACTGCCATAAAATACATAACTTCCACAACATCGAAAAGGGGAAGATACACAGGCAGTGAATGACATCTGTCTTGACATAAATTGTGTTTACATTACAGCTTTGCCTATGGTTTTACTTGCATCCCAATAGCCTTTTTAGTGGATAAAAGTACATCATGTACTTCTCTAATCTAATCTAAAAATCTAGCGCAATTTGAAAATTGAACCCTGAACATCACGCTAAGCAGCCACAACTGAGTCCACTAGACCAAAGAGGCTCCTATCATAAACTCAAATGTAGTCTTAATTTAAAATAAGATACTTGTATAATTCTTATTAGGAAGTGTGACTTTTATGTAATGAAATGAAATGATATTTATTTTTGTAAATAGATCTTTTAAGGCACTTTTACAAGTCGATTTTTTTCATTTTTTTTAACTAGATGGCGTCGATCGCCGTGTTATAATATAGCTACTAATCTATGGATATAATTTATAAGAATTAGCTAATACTTGTCTTATTGGATTTTGATTTACCCAAAAGGAAGAACTGTCTCAAATTTATTCAAAAGTGGGTAAGTATTCACTAGAAAATAATCATCTACATACTTAATTTGTAAGTAGGTAATCAGGAAAACTTGTAATTCGGTACATGTTTATATCTTTGGACCATTGGCCTTCTACAGTTTCTAATTCAAATATCTTTATTTGTTGAATTTTCTATTGTTCTCAATGCTCAAAAATACAGTAATTTGGTTTGACTTAAATTTATCAACAAACACCATTTTACTTCTAGACAATTTACTAAACCCATAAAAACTAAAAAGTTTGCTTTACTATATATATATATGTCATAGATTAAATTCTTGATAAAACAATGTTGTGTCTGTCTATTGATAATATAATGATTTCTTATGTTGATACTGCTTAAAGAGTTTTACAATAAGCCTTTTGGATAGTTTTATCTTTTTTTTTAAACCAGTTGACATTGATAGATCAAGAAACCTAACATTTTTGGTATGTAGTTGTAGGCAAGAAATTCTTGTTGGTGGTACATTTCATATCAGAGAGAAAATATGTAGAGTATAAGCATGAAACAGTATTTTATTAATGCCATTAATATTTACACGTGATCATGTTGTCAAGACACCCTCATCAACAACTCAATCAATAAAAAAATACAAATTGGACCATTTCAATGTATTATCTGGTAACTAAACTATATCTGAAAAATTATTGCTTTAGGATATCATAACAGTGATTATTTTTTAAAGAAACTGTGACTCTCCATAGGGTTGAAACATTTGTTTTACTATTTTGATTGTCTATTATTTATATAAAATAAAATATTGAGGCTAACTTGCTTACAAACATTTTATAGCACAATTTTTAGGCAGCAACAGTGTGATTCATACTTTATGTTAAAGTTAAATAAGGAAATTTCATGTAAGCTTAATAGAATTACATACATACATATTATTATATCATATATATGCTACTCATTCATGTGACCTTCAGCTGAAAATTTAATTGTTGAGTTTTTTACTTAGGAACTTATATTTTTTTAGAAAGGTATGACAATGTGCCTGCTGTCTATTTTTGTTGGCAGTTTGTTATGTTTGTAGAGTTCAAGGCCAAATCAAACAATGTTCAGAGAAATTGAGCATATTGTATAATATAAAAAGTAAATGTATTTTTATGTAATAATATTAATTAAATTAATAAATATTATTTATTATTATATCCTTTTTATTTAAAAAGCACAGCCTTAATAATTTATGTAAAGAAGTTATGGCAGAAAAATGAGCCAGTTTATTAATATTGTTTTAAATTCTAATATTTCATTGTTATTTTAAGTTTTTTAATTCCCTTGAATATTCTTTCTATTCACATCTTAGGTCTTTAATATGTAAAAAGAACACTTGTTCTTATCTAATTGCTTACTTTAAGAAAGTATTGTATCCTCACCTGTCTGGGTGCTGTTTTTGTGCTGTGACTGAGAGTATGTGTGCTTCTCTCCACACTTCCCCCTCCAAACAGGCCTCCACAGTCTCACCAACAAAATACCGGTCCCTCACAAAGTTGAAGACATCCTCTGACATCTCAGCAAAGGAACACCTCTTGGTCCTCATAGCCAGAAACAAAATTGGTATACGAAGTTCCATTGGAAAATCTTTCAGGGCTCTCCGTGCTGTCCTCTCACTGTGCAAAGCCTCTGAATATGTCAAATTGTTCTTCCCTGTCATCTCACATGTCCACACCATTGAATTGACGAGAATAATCCTCTCACAATATTCCCTGTAAATAAACATTTAGCAAACATCATCTAATTATGATAAAAATTGTGACGCGAATGACAGAAATAGCGAAATATAGAGTCACGCTCGCGTTGTTGCGCGACCCGCCGCGCGTTGACAATGCCAACGGTCCCCGTACACTGATAACTACATTATAACATGAGAAATTCGCAAAAAATCGGCAATTCAAATGTTTATTATGACACTTACTCGTAATCTTTGAATATCTCATCGGTGATCTCGCAGTGGAACACCTCATCCTCGTCCCGGAGGTACTCCGACGCCTTTGATTTCTCAAATGCTTTCCTTTTCAGCAGAGGCATGTTGAGAGTTCGCGGGTCACTACGGTGGGAAAACGATTTCAAGTCCGTTTTAACTTATCACTTGTGTTATAAATCACTTAACTTTGTACGGCGCATCTATTCCTACATTCCTTTGAATAGGACATTAGGAAATTGATAGGTTTTACAAAATATATCGTGCGAAAAATGTTGCGTGGTTTCGGTTGACAAGCCAAAAAACGGCGCGCTGAGGCGCTTCTTTTACGCCAGAAACATATGAAGAGGGTTAAGATATGTTATAAAATGTTACTAAAATAGTAGAAAACTAATGTTAATAGCATTAATTTCACGATGTTGCTGCAGCAACATGAGTTTTATCTGCTACACTAAAAGCATCAAGTTTGATTCCCAGATTGAACACGAACAGTGTAATTGAGTTTTTCTAAGAAATTGGTATTTGCTGCTAGTATTAGCAGCTTGGAGTTTGGATTTGTGTTCACTAGTAAACCCCTGCCTACACCTTTGGGAAATACGTGATGGTATATTTATATCATTTCACCTGAAGAAAGCATAGTTATTGATTAGCTTTAATAATTTGATGTCAATCTCGTATAAATCTTTCATAAGCGGCAGGTAAGCTCAAACTGCCCAAGCTTTTACCCGTAAGTGCTCGTAACGGCATATTGAACCACTCCAGTATAATTATGTTTTTTTTTTAAAGTTGGTCGCACATTACGTACTAAGCTAACTGACGAGCTTACGAGTGGGTTCACGTCGGTATTGCAATTTCTGGGTTTCGAACCGGCAATGAACACATAACAACCACATGATCGCAAGTCCAACGCCCCAGTGGCGGCGTAAGACCGAAATTTGATGTGGGCAAGATTCATTTTGCGAGGCTCTCTGCCTCTTCCCTCTCTCTCATAAATTTTGCGGGGCCCTCTGCCCCTGCCCCCTTGGTCGCGAGGCCGTAGGCGGTGGCCCACGTCGCCCACACCTTACGCCGCCACTGCAACGCCCTATCAATGGCTAGGGTGTCGGACTAAAATAACAAGCCTCATTAGGCTACCGCATTATTTTGCATTTAGATATCCTTTCCAAGTTTCCATTTAGCATTGATTGCTGTCGATAGTCGATACGATGTGAATATCGTGAACACCAGACTCTCACTGAACCTATATTTAATTATTAAATGAGACAAATACACCTCGAGCAAAACAAAGATCTGGAAGACGGGGAAGAATATTATAATCATCAGACACGAGGACTTACTCAGCAGCCAGCAGATTTGATTTGATTTTTACGTAGTAGATTAACTTCTTATAAAACATGGTATCACTGACATGAGATGCGTTCAGAAATTTCTCTGTTTCAAATCTATTTTTTTTAGAAATTTAGGATGACAGAATCATTTTTTGAACGCAGAATAACAAATGTCATCACATGATCCTAGTGAGTGATTTCAAGTTATCGTGAATATGTACTCTTTTTAATGGCAAAACATAATAATATTATTGAATTTGTGTTACATGGTTTTCTATAAACCTATCCAAGATGCCGAAGGTTCAATATCGTGAGACATACGTCGGAAGAAAAATGTAAGTTAGGTTATGTTTACTTCATGGTAAACTCAACAATCTTTTTTTTTGGTACCAAAACAATTATTTTTTACAAAACCATATTGCTGCAACAAGATCAGAGTATAAATATATATACTATGAATGCTACTTAGTTTTATTGTTCAGTCATTATTGTATTTAATTAAGAAAGGTCTAAGTTTTTTTGTATTTTCAGTTCCCATGTCACATTCAATGTGGACAGCCCGTCTGCTATCCAGCAGGCGGCTCACATCCAGGTCATCACCAAGAACCTTTATGCTCAGGATGGTCAGAGAGTGCCTGCAACATATGGTGTGCTGGACCGAAGAATGGTATGAACCTCTCAGCTGTAATAAAATGTTGAGTTGGAGAAAATAGATGAATTAATAAATAAGTAACAACTATTGTTGCATAAGTTTAGGAGATTCTTAAGAAAATAGATGAATTAATAAACAAGTGACAACTATTGTTGCATAAGTTTAGGAAATTCATAAAATTTGATTCTACAAATATACATACTTATGGATCAGTTCATGATTTTGATTAAATTTTTTATCTATCATAAATTAAATATATCATTTCCCTAAATCATAGAATAAAAGTTGTTAGGTGAAAACATACAGGAAAACACCACATGTATGTTAAAAGATTAATTCAGTTTGTGCAAAAGAGTTTTACAGTGAAATTGGTAGTTCTAAAGAAACAATGCCCCAAAATATCTCCAATCTATAAACATCCTATATATTTTTGTTTGAGTCATATTTTTATTTAAGACTAGCCGACCCGGCGTACTTTGTTTCCCCATCTTTCATATTATGAGATTTAAAATAACTTCTGTTAGATTTTTTGTTATACCATAACCATGTCCTGACAATAATGAACATAAAAAAAAGAATTATCCAATTTTTATTATTTATTTATTAACAGGTGGGTTAATAACATCAATCATGTATTGCATTACTGTTACTCACAGGGCACAAATCAGAAGGATGTCAACTGTGAGACTTGTGGGCTGGGTCTAGCTGAGTGTGTTGGTCACTATGGCTACATAGAACTGGCCCTGCCTGTCTTCCATGTTGGCTACTTCAGATCTATCATCACTATACTTCAGACAATCTGTAAGGTGAGTTATGGCAAATAAAACCATATTTTTTTTTAAACTTTTAGTTGGTTCATTCGCTATGAGAAAAGGTATAATTTTTTACTAGGTTGTTACAGTGAAATACTTTGGGCATATTCAGTCATTTTCATTCTTTCATATTGATAATATGCATAAATAAATAAATAAAATAACCTTAAGTTAATAACTCAAAGTTTAATTTCTGTGATAGACAAGAGCTTTTAGAATTATTAATGTATAATATCCTTCTGAAATCAATTTAGTTTCCATACAGTTAAAGTTAATATTTGTTTGTGTTCTAATTACAATCTGCCAGTAACAGAATTCTCTTTAACATTCTCTATTTGTTCCACATCTGCCTTATATCTGTTCTATTTCAGCTTCATCCTTCGACAATTCCTCATTCTCTCACTTCTAACAACTATATCCTAACAGGAATGTGCAAAAGTGATGCTGGCAGAACCTCTAAAAAAAAGCTACAGACGAAAATTCATGAACCCGGATATATCATACCTCCACAAGAAAAACCTTCGTGCAGCAGTCCTGAAGAAAGCCAAGACCTGTTCCAAATGTCCGTACTGTGACAACTTGAATGGTATGGTGAAGAAGAGTCCTGCTGGCATCCTGAAGATCATCCATGATAAGTACAGAGCCAAGAAGCCCACAGATCCTTTGGTGAAGAGGGTATTGAGGGACTTCAATGAAGCCAAGGAGTCCAATAAGGAGTTGGCGACCATGATTAACAGTGGCCTGATTATTGAGATGAGTCCGTTGGAGGTAAGTTCTTGATTTAATTGAATCTTATGGTTTTTGTCGCGGTCACCAGTGATGTTTGCGTTTCAAATTTCATCAAGTGGCGGTAGCCCAATGGCTTGGCAGGACTTGCGATATTTCCGGTTCGAAACCCACCCATTGCACTACCGACGTGAATCCACTCGTAACACAAGCATTTAGCTTAGCACGAGGGGTTAACAAGAATATTAGCAATGTGCGAACGACATTTTTGAAAAAAAAAAAAAACTGAATCGAAGCTTCGAGAAGATCAGGAACTTGTTAGTTTTAGCCTTTTCGTAAGTTGTTAACGAATCTTTTTGTAAAAGTAAAAAATATTTACTTTTAAATATTCATGCGACAGTTGGCATGAATTTCAATTAAATGACTTCTGACCCTCATCACCCAGGTCCTGAACCTGTTCCGTCGCATCCCGGACGAGGACATCCCCCTGCTGGGCATGAACTCGAAGCTGACGCGTCCCGAGCACCTGATCCTGACCCGTCTGCCCGTACCGCCGCTCTGCATCCGGCCCAGTGTCGTCTCCGAGATCAAAGCTGGCACGTGAGTGGACTATTATAACATTTTAAAAATACCTGATTCTGTACATTGAACAAACATACCATCACGCAGGTATGGTATGTATGTAGGTATTCCCCGAAGGGTTAGGCAGAGGTGTACTAATGTACACTCAATGTCAAATTCAGTGTCCAAACAGTATCCAAGTCTTGTCGGCGTTATGACGCGGCGGCGCCTGCGCACATAAATAGCGCGCGTACCTGGAGTCTACTTCAGTATGCAGTCGAGCTCAGCTCCAGCTTCACGTATGCTCCTATGGAGGTCACCACACACTTATGAATCGTACCCAGGACGTGCAGCAGTCGTGCATAGAACCACTAGACTAATGAGGCAGTTGAAACAGTTCATATCTCAAAATTGATTTTGTTTTTCTAGCAATGAAGATGACTTAACAATGAAGCAATCAGAGATCCTGTTGATTAACGACGTGATAGCTCGCCACATAGCCAGCGGCGGGAAGAGCGAGCTGGTGCAGGAGGACTGGGACTATCTGCAGCTGCACGCGGCGCTCTACATCAACAGCGAGATGTCCGGCATACCGCTGTCTATGCAGGTATGTGTTTATGCCATTATGACGTCACTATCATTATGACGTTTTTACCATTAGATAGAATTATTCATCAGGCAGATTTTGGTGTATAATTTGTTAAGGTTTTGTGTAAATAGGTTAAAATATGATAATAGTGTAAAAACGTCCTAAGCTGGACTGGGCAATTAGTTATAAATAAAAGTAAAAGGTCTTTTGTGTAAATGATTTCATCACCACTGCTCCCAAAACGGTGAAAGAAAACATCGTGAGAAAACTGGCAAGTTCTGAGCGCTTAGACAAGTGGCATGAACGCTAATCCAATAGAATAGAATAGAATTCTCAATGTATGGGAGTGACACTAGCTTGTCTAGGGGCCCTGGACCCAAAAAGTCTAAGACATGTGGCATCTACCAACCCACACTGGGCCCGGGTGCTGAATTACGGCCCACTCCCTCTCACCGAGAGGAGGCCTGTGTCCCAGAAGTGGGGATATTATAGGCCGATTATGTATGTATGTAAAAGGTCTTTTGTTTCTGTGCCCCTACCTTTGTCTCACCATAATACAATGTATTACCACCTTGTTTCGGTACAGCCCAAGAAGCCAGGTCGTGGGCTCGTGCAGAGGCTGAAGGGCAAGCAAGGTCGCTTCCGCGGCAACCTGTCCGGCAAGCGAGTGGACTTCTCCAGCAGAACTGTCATCTCGCCAGATCCCAACCTGCAGATCCAAGAGGTGAACATTTATAATACAAAAAGTCACTTGAAAACTTTATACCATTGCGATTGCCTCAGGAGAATATTGTGAACAGTTGCGAGCACCAATATGTACAAAAAATAAGTACCTTTTTAGGGTTCCGTAGCCAAATGGCAAAAAACGGAACCCTTATAGATTCGTCATGTCTGTCAAAAAACAAAAAAATGGGGGTTCCCCATACTTGGAATTGAAACTCAAAAATTTTTTTTTCATCAAACCCATACGCGTGAGGTATCTATGGATAGGTCTTCAAAAATTATATTGAGGTTACTAATATATTTTTTTCTAAAGTGATTAGTTTGCGCGAGAGACACTTCCAAAGTGGTAAAAGGGGTCCCCCCCCCTGTAACTTCTAAAATAAGAGAATCATAAAACTAAAAAAATATATGATGTACATTACCATGTAAACTTTCAACGAAAATTGGTTTGTAAGAGATCTAGTAAGTAGTTTTTGTTTAATACGTCATAAATCGTAATGGTACAGAACCCTCCGTGCGCGAGTCCGACTCGCACTTGGCCGGTTTTTATTACATAACCAACTTTCCACCCGCGGCTTCGCTCGCGTGTTTTCGCTATTGTATTTAATATACATAAATTTCTAAAATAAAAATAGCCCAAGTTAGTCCTTTTTGCATCAACTATCTGCCAGTGCAAGTCCCGTCAAAATTGGTCCAGCCGTTTCAGAGAGCCGCAACAAACAGACAGACAGACAAACAAAATTAAAACAAAAATATATTTTGGTATCTATATGTACAGTCGCTAGCACACCAGGTTATATAAAACTGCTCAATTTCTCCAAATGATTTTAAACCTTAAAATGATAATAATTAAGTTCAAAATCCACTGAGAGAATTTGTCATTTTGTGGTAACTTGATGTGCTGGCCACCGTACCATGTATACATCCAATGAATTTAGTAAAAAGCGGTTACGGACACTCCATTTTTATTTATTTGTATTGATTAGAACGAGAATCGAATACCGAGTACTCTCCTTAAGTATACAGGGTGACTGGTAAAAAAATAGTTTTACCAGTCACCCTGTATAATCCATTGGTTAGGTCTAATCCATACCCTCACACAGGTAGGAGTACCAGTCCACGTCGCCAAGATCCTGACGTACCCGGAGCGCGTGTTCCCGGCCAACCTGCAGTGGTTGCGCAAGCTGGTGTGCAATGGACCCGACGTCCACCCTGGAGCCAACTACGTGCAGCAGCGCGGCCTCAAGCACAAGAAGTACCTCAAGTACGGCAACCGGGAGAAGATTGCGCAGGAGTTGAAGGTTTGTTCACAAAGCTGAAAGGATTTATTAATTGTCTTCTTGAAATTACTTCTTTTTACGGCTTTTATTGATTAGATAATCTGCTTCATTAGCCTAGTGGTCCTTAGCGCGATTGCTATGCTTGAGGTCCTGAGTTCGATCCCCAGGTCGAGTTATTTGGGTTTTTCTATGAAATTCTTAGTAGCAGTTTGGAGTCGGATTTGTGCCCGGTTAGTGGCAATAGGCTCGCCCCCTATTACATGGACCATAAGAATACCGGCGAAACGTAGGTGTACATTAGTACACCTCTGCCTAACCCTTCGGGGAATACAGGCGTGATGGTATGTATGTCCTATAAAAAAAGCTGAAGAGTTTGTTTGTTACCAGTTGGATTTGAAAAAATATTTTTATATTTGATAGCCATATTCATGAGGATGGCTATACCTAGGCTATCTAGCATCACGCTACGATCCGTAGGAGCGGAGCAAAGCTAGTTTGTCAAAAGAACAAAGTTATACGTAAAATTCATTTCAATTTGAACTTTATTCTAACTGAAATGGTTTTTACGTATTTATTTTATGTTGGCAGTGCGGTGACGTAGTGGAGCGGCACTTGGTTGATGGTGACGTGGTGCTGTTCAACCGCCAGCCCTCGCTGCACAAGCTGTCCATCATGTGTCACCGCGCCAAGGTGCAGCCGCAAAGGACCTTCAGGTGAGCTGGGCAGATAGAATAGAATGAAGGTAGAAAAGCATGCAGGTTGGTCTACAACGTTAGTTTTTGCTTACCCGAAAGCCAAATGATATTTATCAACCTACTTCAAAAAGGAGGAGGTTCTCAATTCGGCTGTATGTTTTTTGTTACGCGATCGTTTCGCCAATTTTGAGTTGATATTGGTGATTTTTTGGTTTGGTAGGTCATACTTCAGAGGTGGTCCTATTTTATCGAAATCGGTCGAACGCGAAATCAAGAGAAATCTAAAAAAAATATACATCTATGATATTGATTATATTATCGTTTACTCCGAAACCTCGTTGTCTTGACGATTATAGAATGAAGATGGTGATGGTTTCTATTATAATAAAGATTTAAATATGTACCAAGGTTCAACGAGTGCGTTTGTACTCCATACAACGCTGACTTCGACGGTGATGAGATGAACATGCATTTGCCGCAGACCGAGGAGGCCAGGGCGGAGGCACTCATACTTATGGGGGTTAGTTACTTTACATCATCTTCGTCATTATCAATGTATTACATTGTCCCACTGCTGGGAATGGATCTCGAGAGGGATTAGGCTATAGCATCACCTTGGTATTACCCTTATATGACTTCGAGACGTCATCTTTACATCACTTTAAAAACGAAATTTAACATCACGTCAAAAACACCCCCCTATTATCATGTTAAAAAGTTATTTTTTACAACGTCGAGAACATTATCATTACTCTGTACGTCGGAACTGTACAACTTTATTCATTTTACTCCAAATAATAAGTATTATTTTTGCTTGCATAATTACATTGCTTACACTTTCTAGAATCTAATATTTTTGTAAGTGTCGGGAACCAGTTTGTAGCTTGGCCGCTAAAAACAGCTTATTTATCTTTTGTATCCCTAGAACAAATCGAACTTAGTCACACCACGTAACGGAGAACTCCTAATCGCGGCCACACAAGACTTCATCACGGGAGGGTACCTCATCACGCAGCGGGACACGTTCCTGACGCGGGACGAGGCGCAGCAGCTCGCCACCTGCCTGCTGTCCGGCCCGGACACCAACATGAGGATCGACATGCCCCCGCCCGCCATCATCAAGCCTAGGATGTTGTGGACTGGGAAACAGATTTTTAGGTCAGTATAAGCTGGGCCTGTATCGATTCGGAGTGAACCATGAACAGTGTCGATAAAAAAAATAATTGGTAAAAATAAGGAAGTTATGGGCAGAGAGCATAGTATACGAATATATGACGTCAATTCTTAGGTACGCTATACAAATTTTATACATACTAACATTTGATTGTGGGAGAAGGATCACTCGTTTTGAGGGAAAAGGATTGAACGTTATGACGTTGACATTACCATTGGGAAGGCACTTAAAACAATTTTAAGTGCTTATGTCTTAGAACTTATTAAGTAATCAATTAAAATTAATATGAACTGTATTATTTATTTGTAATTTTAAACTATTCATAATCAACGCATCTTCGCCTGAACCTTCGGGGAATATTATATTTTACTATTTGTTGCAGTTTGATTATGAAGCCCAACAAGAAGTGCGAAGTGAAAGCTAACTTGGAGACCAAAGGCAAGAACTACACCGGCAACCAGGACATGTGCGTACAAGACTCATGTAAGTATTTTTTTTAACTATTGTGGAACTCGCTGCCGGAATCCTTGTTCCCCGAGACATAAAATTTTTCAAATTTTCTTTCTTTCTATTTTTTCCAAGTTGCTGCTGAATCCGCGACGCAATAATGTTAGCACATAGCCTATAATTTTCCCACTGCTACTAGTGAGCTACTAGGCTATTACTACTTATATTTTTCGCGTCAATCTAGTCATTTCAAATCCCACAAATATTTAAATCGATATTCTCAAAGCACAGAGACATCAATGTTCCAATTTGTTTCAGATGTAATAATAAGGAACTCGGAGCTGCTGTGTGGGTCCATGGACAAGAGTACCCTAGGCTCCGGCACCAAGAGCAGCATCTTCTATATCCTGCTGCGGGACTGGGGCGAGGAGTACGCCGTTAGAGGCATGTGGAGGTAACTTCGAAAAACGTCACATACCGTCACACCTCTATGCCAACCAGGTTCGGCAGAGGTGTCATGTCATGATGTGTACAGTTCGCCGGTATGTTTTAAGGCCGACCCTATTACCATTTACCGGGTACATACCCAAGACGAAGAAAAAAAAACACAATTAACCAGGCAGCCTAGACAATGTCACATTTCCATATCGATAACGAAGTTAGATAAATCTAAAATGTATGGAATTGGCATAACTTTTCGATATGTCACGTGATGGGGTTGTCAATTCCATACATTTCGGATATCTAACTTCGTTATCGATACTGAAAATGTGTCATTGTCTAGGCCCCAAGGTCCATACAACATACAGATAAAATGAGAAATGAACATTGAATAATAATGGTTGGATGTGCTATCGGCCTGCTTACCCCAAATGGATTCCCAGCTCAGCATTATGCTGGGCGTATTTAATATCCAGTGCTGGTTAGTTGTTACTGAATAAAAACATAAAAAGTCAATAACTCTGCGACCTAGGCGAAGCCAAGACAAATGAGGCAGGTTTTCCTAAAATATATAACGATTGTTAGGCGATAATTTTTATATTTATGATGATTCAGTCATATAATTATGCAGGTATATGAATAGCCTTCAAGTTGCAATAAAACTTTTTTTTACTTGAAAATCTAGCATAAATTAGTTCGTTGTTTTCGAATATTACCAATGTAATGTAATGTTTAAGCTCGTGTAACTTTTAAACCGTATATTATAATGAAGTTTTACGTACAAGGACCCACGTATTTTAATGATAAGACTGTTATTGCATAATTTAAAAGACGTTCATTGGTTAAAATTCAAGATACGACCAAAATTTTTGTATGGGGCGGCGGAGCGGAGAATATCCTCTTAAACGTTGGTTATCATCAGGTTGGCGCGCATGGCGTCCTACTACATGATGAACAGGGGGTTCAGCTTCGGCATCATTGACGTCACCCCCGGCAAGAAGCTGATCGAAGCCAAGAACAAACTGCTCGAGTCTGGGTACGTGGTGTTCTTTAGTAACCTTGTTCATCATTCATCATCAACCCATGACATTGTCCCACTGCTGGGCACGGGTCTCCTCTCAGAACGAGAGGGAATAGGCTATAGTCCACCGCGCTAGCCTACTGCAGGTTGGATGTACATTTATAATAGGTTATTGTACACACGGTTACAAGTCAACTTATTCAAAATTCAGTTTAATTCACTGATGCATGTAGTGGTCTCATGAGGGCAAAACAATAGATTTTGCATTTTGTCCAATAATATGGCTTCGTATACAATAAGCGGCCAGCGTAAACTGGTTTTGTATTGCTTCATGTGTAGCTGTACGTACTGTTTATGAGACAAAATCTATATGAAATATATTATTGAAATAGATTAGGTAAGCAGTCGGAAAATGTTAGTTTTAGGTCATAAAATAATAAAATAACTTTTAAAATTCAATTCAAAGTTATTAGGTTTTTTAATCTGTTTTATAAAACCATGAAATAGTAGCCGCCATGTTATTACGTCATACAGCTGTGTTAACTAAAAGTTTCAACTGTCATAAAAAATAGGCTTGACTGATAAAACAATTTAATACTCCTAAAAGGCTTGACTGATTTTTCGTTTTGTTGGTGTGTGTTTTTATACAAGCGGTAAATGTGATCTCTCAGGTACTCAAAGTGTGATGGGTACATATTGGAGATGGAGAAAGGAACGCTCCAGTGTCAGCCTGGTTGCTCCATGGAAGAGACTTTGGAAGCTGTCATGCTCAGCGAACTGAGTAGCATCAGGTAACTTGACAGCCTTGAACCTTAAGAAGTATAGTTAGGCTTAAGTGGTCATCGCATCTGGTGTATCTAACCAGAATACGCAGTTTCAAATCTTGCCCGCAGTCGCTTTTTTCCTTCACTAAAGTAACTTTGCATGAAATCGTAGCTATAGGCCGACCGTTTAACTCGCGTATCGCCTGCGCGGTAAGAAGGGAGCGGGGTGAGATGTTAGAGATACTTAAAAAAGATACTTATTATTTTATTATTTACCAAAAATGTCTATCTTGACATAAATCTTTGGATTATTGACTCCCTGTGTAGCGTTACCCGCCCCCGCTCCCTTCTTACCGCGCAGGCGATACGCGAGTTAAACGGTCGGCCTATAGTGGCGGTCTACAGTTTCCGCCTACCTCGATAGGAAAAACGCGTGAGTGTATGTGTGTATTTTAACCATTTAGGTATCGCCTTGGCAAATGATGTCAGAAAGAGTGCCGAGTTTGTTTTGGCGTTTCTTCTCAGAGGGCGTCGGTAAGGAAATGCCTGCGCCATCCAGTTAAAAAAGATGAAGAACATCGACTTGTAAAAGTGTCTTTAAATGTAGATCTATTTACAGACATTAATATGATTTATAATGGTAGCAAGCGACGCTTTGTAGTTTCTGCTTAACTTTAAAAGCAAAAGGTGTTAGTATCTGTATGTAAATTGTATTATATTTTATCAATATTGGTGTATTTCAGAGAGCTTGCTGCCAAGGCTTGTTTTCGAGAACTCCACCCAACGAACGCGCCGCTTATAATGGCACAAAGTGGTTCCAAAGGTTAGTCACAAGATCTCCTATTTATTTAATCAGTGTTGCTATTATTACACATGGTAATCAAAAGTATTGGTTTGGTGTTGTAAGCCTACGTTTTCACTGACGACAAAACTTGTTGTAAACAGCTATCTATCCCACTCACTCTAGATAGATATCTTTTTGTATTTTTAGGCATTTTCCATGCAAAGATTATTAAGTTATTTTAATGAAGGAATAACGAAGTAACTAACGTCACCTCAAAGACGTAAATCAAAAACGTGAAGGCAAATTTCGACTAGACGGGTGGGACTCGCGGTTGCTTAGTGGTCATAGCGTCTGGTGTACTTAACCAGAGGACGCCGGTTCGAACCTTGCCCGCGGTCGTATTTTTCCTTCACTAAAATAAGTTAGATGTTTTGTCGTCAGTGGAAACGCGGGGTAAGAAGTTCCACTCAGTAAAATGCTGGGTGTTTACAGGTTCGAATATTAACATATCGCAGATGATTGCGTGTGTGGGTCAGCAGGCGCTCAACGGCAAGCGTGTGCCCAACGGCTTCGAGGACCGCTCGCTGCCGCACTTCGAGAGGCACTGTGAGTACACACTCATACTTAATACGCGGCAATAAACATACACTCTTGGTTTATTCCGAGGCATTTTAGGCAATACAGTTCAACGTTTAACACAATCTTCTGCCTCACTTTATTGTAACTATCACTCACTTTATTTATAAAAAATAGATAGATATATATATAGATAAATATGTATCAAAACGATTTTGAAAAAGCTTGCTTTTTTTCGCTTGAATGTTTTGTGACATCTTCACAGATCTCCATTCACCGTTGATTTTTATCTACTATTTTAAAGATCCCATTTCATAAAATCGAATCGACGTCAAGTAGCAGTATGCATACTGTTGCGTTTCGCACGGTGAGTGTGGAGCGCCGTTAACCCAATTCCTCCCTCAGTCCTCTTCCTTCTCCTTTTCCCCTTTTACTTAAATAGACTCGGCAACGTATCTGCAACTCCGTTGGTATTAAAGATGTAGATGGCGATGACTACTTACCATCAGGTGGCTTGCCTGTTCATTTGCCGAGCTAATGAAGTGTGTGTTTTTTTTATTTCATATTATTTGTACCTAAGTATCATATAATTACATACATACACTCACGCCTTTTCCCATAGGGGTAGGCAGAAACTACAGAACGCCATCTGCTACGATTCTTGCATACTTCTTTTACTTCGTCCACATTCATACATCTTGTCATACACATGCGCCGTTTGCCGAGCTATCCCTTAAACAACCTTTTAATGAATGCAGCTAAGATCCCGGCGGCGCGTGGCTTCGTAGAGAACAGCTTCTACTCGGGTCTGACGCCCACGGAGTTCTTTTTCCACACAATGGGCGGCCGCGAGGGGCTGGTCGACACAGCAGTCAAGACCGCCGAGACCGGATACCTTCAGAGGAGATTAGTCAAGGTAGCCTATACCCAGCCTCCTAGCTGCTTAGGGTTATTTTAGTGAAAGAAAAATTTGACTGCGGGCATGATTTGAACCAGTGTCTTCAGGTTAGGTACACCAGACGCTACGACCACTAAGCCATGGCGGCCATGGTTTAAAAAAGTGTCCATGGAGTTTTTTGCCGGATTCTTCTCCGAAGGATTTTGGAACAGTGCAACCGGAGTCTTGGCCAAGCTTATTTAAAAAAAAAAACTGATCAAAAATATGGAAGTATGGAAGCACTTTAAGTTAATGATAGACATAGAGCGAGCATCCCCTCTGTCCCTACTTAATTATTAATAATAATATAATAGTATTAATAATTATTTTTATTTTCCGAGCACCCTAAACCGACGGTCATGCATGAAGAGATTAATGAATGTAGATGAAGCGAAAGTAGTGTGCCAGGATCGTAGCAAGTGGAAATCTATAGTCTCTGCCTACCCCCATGGGAGATAGGCGTGACAATATGTATGTATGTATGTAATTATTTAAATTCCCAAGCTTGATATGCGGGCTAAGTCGAAAACTGGTTTTATTCATGACAGGATAATATGACTTACAAATGCTGATCTTATTCGACACAATTCTTACGGATAGTTTTCGAAGTTATAATTCTGGAGTAAATTAACTCCTCCAAATCTTCTTTTGAGTAGTCTCTGGAGGATTTGGTGCTCCAATACGACATGACAGTGCGCAACGCGATGGGAGAAGTGGTTCAGTTCCGGTATGGTAGCGACGGGCTGGACCCTAGCTACATGGAGGGCAAGGACCGGCCCGTAGATCTCGCGAGAGTAATGGCTGATGTGCGCGCCAAGTATCTATCCAGGTATGAAATGATTCCGAACTTTCTTAAACGACAATCTTACTATGTTATCATGTCCCAGCAATGGCAATACAATGGCTGTGTACATCGTGTACTATCCAATTACAATAACTAATATAATATATTAAACTATACAACATGAACAAAAAAAGGTTAACATCACTTTCATAAATTTCTCTCACAGTACTTCTGACATACAAATAAGATCTTCGACTCTCTATCCGCAAACAGATCATCTGTTGGATTAGAATCCAAGAGATTATTAAGCGCGGCCGTAGTGCGCCGAATTGGCGACTTAACAAGTGCAACAGTACGACATGGAGGCACGGCAAAAAGTACAAGCTTGTGCTTTTTGCCGATTTTTAGATGGGTTGATCAAATTATTACTGTGCTATTCAATGGCAGTTTTTTAATACTGGGATAATACATACATACGCCTGTATTCATTGTTAGGTCGTATGTAAACCCACGACTCGCCGGTATATTTAGGTCCCATTAAATAGGGGGTGAGCCTATTGCCATTAACCGGGCACAAATCCAGACGCCGAGCTGACATTGTGAAATTCATAGAAAATCTCATTAGCGCTTTGCTCGACCCCTGGACCTCTAGCGTAGCAGTCGTTCTTGGGACCACTGGACTAATGAGACAGTCAACACTTTACTCGGTTTACTTAACAATAATGTTTTCGTATAGAGAAGAAGATCCATTGGATGGTGATGGCATAGTTTTAGCGGCAGAGGAGACTCTCGCGCTCGATGACTTCAAGACTTGTACACAGGAGTTCAAAAATGAATTGCTGTAAGTAATACCTTAATTTTATCGTATCTACAATTACTACTACGTGTGTCCGTAAGCTCATTGAATAGGCTAGTTTGCCAATTTTTTTTTATGGGATAACTTTGCAAACTAGCGAGCGACCCACCTGATGGTAAGGAGTCAACGCCGCCCATGGACATCTGCAATAACAAAGGAATTGCCGGCAGCAGGCACTACTACTACAAAATTATTTGTTTGAAGGCGCTAGTCTTAGGAATTATCAGTCAGTCTAAAAAATACTTTTTGTATAAATGATAGCCGCATTCATGAGAAAACGATAGACTATCTAATATGACGTTACGATCCTTAGGTGCAGGGCAAAGCGAGTTTTCTATTAAAGAGGTCAAGTTTGTGAGGTTGTGGGACGTAATCTCTGGATTCTGCGGAGGAATGTCACAGCGCTCCCGTATTCCCGGCACTAAAGTGGTGACCCGAAACGCCGAGGTTGGTTTTATTCGGTAGATCGCTCTTTTCAGAGCAGAGTCCGACACACCCCATCGCTCTCCCCAGGGCATAAAGCATTTCCAACCCCGACAAAAAAAAGGTCATCTCTGGATCTAGTGAACCGATTTTGTAAATTCTTTTACCAATAGAAAACTGCATTATTCCTGAGTCACATAGGCTATATATATTGTCCCGTAAAATGAAAAGATGAATGGTCCAGGCGGGCAAAGCTGCGGGAGGAAAGCTAGTACTTAATATAAAAAAGCCGAAGAGTTTATTTGTTTGAAGGTAATCTTAGGAATTTATCAGTCGGATTAAAAAAAATATTTTTGATAACGATAGCCGCATTCATGAGGAAGTTCAAAGACTATCTAGCATGACCCTACATTTTTTAGGAGCGGTGCAAAGCGAGTTTTTAATAAACAAAGCACTAAAGCGCTTTACCCTATTGCAGGTCGTTCTTGAAAAGGATAGCGGACAAGGTTCGCAACCTGCGCGCCCGCTACTCGCACTGCGGCGACATCGTGAAGCAGCTGCAGCGGCTGACGCTGACGCAGCTGGTGCAGTTCCTGCGCGTGTGCCACCACAAGTACCAGCGCAGCGTCATCGAGCCCGGCACCGCCGTCGGCGCGCTCGCCGCACAGGTATCAAGCTGACGCAGCTAGTTTAGGGGACCTAAGTCTATCACTTCGGGTGAATAAAAACATAATTAATTGCTAAGCAAAGGGCCACTCGCTTCCAGTAAGCTGATCTCTAAGTGCACGGAAAACCGTTGAAAATTGGGCAACACAAAACAGAATAGCAAATAAAGAAGTAGGATTACGACTGGAATTAATAATCGCTATTGGTTTCTCTTTTGGGGATCGAATTTTGATATCACCTCTTTATAATGTCTTTCCAGCTTTAACATTTGACGTTATATTTTACCCTATATTCTTCTATCCTCCAGAGCATAGGCGAGCCAGGCACCCAAATGACGCTAAAAACGTTCCATTTCGCGGGCGTAGCGTCCATGAACATTACACAAGGAGTGCCGCGAGTCAAGGAGATCATCAACGCCTCGAGAAACATCTCCACGCCCATCATCACCGCCGAGCTCATACACCCGCACGACCAGGAGTTCGCCAGGAGGGTCAAGGGCAGAGTCGAGAAGACTACCCTAGGAGAGGTATGTGGAATGTCACTTGGTGAAGGATGCACAAAATTTTGGCAGAGGACAACTCGCTCGTGCCCCCTGCTTTTTTTATGGGATAACGAGCAGGCGAGCCACCTAATGGTAAGTAGTCATCACCGCCCATGGACATCTCAAGAGTTGCAGATGCGTTGTCGAGCCAAAAAAGGGACTGAGGGAGGAATTGGGCCTCCGATTAATCGATTCTTCGGACCTTATCGATAAAATAGACGTCTAAGCCTGTCTGAAGTCGTCTGCAAGTGGTTTAGCAGTGGTAAAATTTAATAGGAAAAGTACGTGTAAAGACAATTGGGTTAGTAAAATGTGTTACATTATTTATTATTATTGTATGTTTTACATTTTTGATTATTTTATTTAGGCACTAATTTCGATATTCATGTATAATACACAGCGATTTCATCAGCGTGGTAGTTCAGAACGGCTAACTTGAGACAAAAAAGCTGTAGAGCGAAACATAATAATAATAACGACCTTGCTCACGAGGTGGTCGCCATGTGGGATGTGGACTGTGGCCATCATTGTGCCGATAGTCGTTACGGTCAATGGACTTATCGCCATGAGCCTCGACCAACACCTCAGGAGGCTCGAGTTGGGTGGCTGGGTTAAGGGCCTGATTCAGAAGGCAGTACTCCTTGATACGGCGCGTATTATGAGGAGTTTCCTGTCTCTGGGGCCCTAACCACCGGTAGCTTGGACCCTGCTCCCCATGCCGGTGGACAACTATTTATATTTTTAAATGTTTTTATTTTATATTCAGTTTTATATAAAAATATTTAAAAATGTAAATAATATGATTTAAATGAATAAATGGAATAATAATAATACGTTTATTTGGTTTCCATTTGTACAGAAACAGCAGCAAAAGATTTGTATTTTCTTTATCGATGATTCTGTTGGTAACAGATAACTAGTTACATAGACGAGGTGTACCTGCCGAACGAGTGCTTCCTGCTGGTCCGCCTCGACGCGGAGAGGATCCGCCTGCTGTGCCTCGAGGTCAACGTCGAGTCCATCGTCTACTCGTGAGCATTTTACTATTACTATGTTATGTCTTATTTTTTATTATTTTTTAGCAATAAATATTGCGAAATTTTCACAAAGGTGACTGCCACCCTGCCTGAGATCGAATTTTTCTTTCACTAGAAATTTTCTTTAATTAGAAATTTCAGTTCTTTGTATGTTATGTCTTCTTAATTTATTAACCCGTCAAGCACCATATTGTAGACACAATGCAAAACGTAAAAAATTAAAATCTTGTTTTGCCCTCATGAGACCACTATATGCGTCAGTGAATTAAAGTCACACAGTTACGCACTCACATAACAATGTAAATTATTAAGTATTTCGTAGAATGTGCGCAATTTAACTAGAACTTAGAAGCGGCGGTAGCCTAATGGCTAGGGCGTCGGACTTGCGATCATGTGGTTGCAGGTTCGAACCCCATTGCACTACCGACGTGAACCCACTCGTAACACAAGCAATTAGCTTAGCACGAGGGGTTAATAGGAATACTAGTAATGTGTGACCCACATTGCTAGTAAGCATTTTAAAAAAAATCGTTCCTATTCAATTGGTTGAAGTCCGATTACTAATGTAGTTTTTAAGGGCTAATAATGTATCTTATTTTGCCCCATGTTCATTCTAATTTATTAAAAATCACGTTAGAATTCGACCGCCTTATTCCAAAACGCTCATTTAACCTCTTATAACTTAAGACACTAATAAAGTGTCATTGTAAACCTGTCTTTGTCAATTGATGTCATTAAAGAGAGACAGCATGAGTTGATATAATATCCACTTTAGCTATCTCTAAACCTCCAAGTATTTAATTAACAGATACAATTTTGAATCTATTTAACGTCTTGTAAACCAGCAGTCCAGTTGGGCTTTGCTGAATTAAAATGAGCCTTTAGAATACCGAACTTTGTCAAATTTACCAAATAACCGTTTATAAACTGTCACCAGAATATGCACATCAAAGCTGAAGATAAAGCCAGCGAACATCCACATAGTGTCTGACTGGGCGATCAAGGTGAGCGCGGAGCCCAGCAAGGTCGGCGGCTGGCTGAACATGTCGCTGGCCCAGCTGGCGCGCCTGCTGCCGCCCGTCGTGGTCAAGGGCCTGCCGCAGGTCGCCCGCGCCGTCATCGCCTGCGACGACACCGAGGCCACCGTCAGGTACTCTAAGGCCTAGCGCGCACTACGCTAGAAATCCGTGCGGTTTTTTTCCGCAAACTCTATACTGAACCACTGCGAAGCTGCGCGGACTACGAATAAAAATCGCATGCCGGAAAAATAACCTGTGGATTGCTACAGATTTGTTGCGATGCGGCGCCGCAGGATTATTTTGCGTCCTAGGAACTTGTATGGAGCCGCGCGCACTGCGGAAAGAGATCCGCAGCGCGGCGCCTGGCATCGTATCCTTGTAGATGATTTCGGAACCAATGTCAAATGTTTCTATTGAAAATAGAAACATTTGACATTGGTTCTGACTATTTTCTTTGACTATTTTCATTCTGTAGTAACCAAAAAACTTTTTTGGAAACATTCGCAAATCATTATATCCCAAATAGAAAAAACCCTTCATAGCTCTCATCGCTGTTAGTGGATTTATCCAATACTGCTTGTGTTTCTGTTTTTTAGCTGTTAAGAATAAATAAATTCAAATTCGGAGTCTAGTTTCTAGTACTAGACTAGTAGGCCGTTTGTCCACCGCCACAGCCACCGGGACGTCACAGACAACGAGATTATTTCTGGCCGAGATCAAGTTGCCAAGTGACGGCGATCGTTTGTCCACCGCGACGATGTCGGTGGTTCAGTCAATTTGTTGTAGTTGTTGTGCGTAGAAATAAAAGAAACTAGGAATTGGCTGCTTTCAACCGACGACAACTTCTCCTTCTGATTTTGTACTTTAGAAGGCGTAAGCGATCCAAAGAATTATTTTAGATTCATCCGATTATACGTGGAAGATACATCACAGGAGCGTTTTATGGTACAATGGGTTATAGCTGTTACCTGACCCACCCTGGGTGGGACGGTGGAGTCTCGGTGGGTCAGATAACAGCTATAACCCATTGTACCCATTTCACGACAAGTAGCGACAATTTCTTGGGCATTTTTATTTAATGTGCCTAATGTATTTTCGATATTAATAATCAAAGGCTATTGCAGTGCGACGACATCACGGCGCCGGCGTAGATGGACACGTTTAAACGTGTTTTGTATTGCCGCCTCTTCGGCCCCTCACAATCTCGGGCTGATTTTTAGCGGTAGCGCCGAACTAATTAACTTAGCCTTCACCATGTTGGGGATGGTTTCCAGTTTACCCAGATGTTGCTGAATTTTAAGGCCATGATAGGCCCTGGGCACGGTTGAGCGAATTCAATTACAATTCACTCGTACACACGCCTTTTACCCACAGGGGATTTTTTTATAGTATATCTCGGCTAACGAGCCGGCGAGCTACCTGATGGTAAATAGTCATCGTCGCCCATGAACATCTGCAAAACCAAAGCAGTTGCAGATGCGTTTCCAATCCTATTTAAGGAAAAGGAAGGGGAAGGGGACTGAAGGAGAAATTGGGCCTCCGGCGCTCCACACTCACCGTACGAAACGCAACAGTATGCATACTGCTACTTGACGTCGATATTCTGTGGGAGGGTAGTACTTCCCCGGCTGTGCTTACCCATTCATGCTGGCATGTAGACATGCTAGCAGATACTACTAGGCTAGGCAGAAACATCATATATGTATACTCGTATTACATGACACAGAGTGGCAGTCAGTCTATGTTGTGAAAATAGTTGTTTATCAAATTGATTTACAATAATAATTATAAGAATACAAATTGAAAAGGGTACCTCGTTTTGTTCAATATCCTTCCATTCAGCGATGGTTTTCTCAGTTACACAAAGACACACACACGCACACTCGCGGGCGTATTTACGACAAAACAAAACCCGCGGCTAAGATCATCAGAGCCATTTATTTTCCGTCTTACAAAATTCACGAGGAGAATATTACGTAGTTCTCAACTCGTGACGTTCCAATGTCAACAAATTTACCCAAATACAGCCAAATACCCACAGGCTAGCCAAGATAAAATAGTATTTTATAAATGATAAATTGGGGTTGTATGAAAAAAAATCTCGTCTAGAAATGATTATATATATTTCAAAGAAAGTGACGTTCAGAAATGTTTGCTCATTAATATTTGAGAGTGACAATAAAGTGTAATAATTTACTTTTTTACTATTTTAATTGGGATTGGCCTCTGTTGATTGATTAATATTTAAGCACTTATTTACAACCGAATAATTGTTTTATTTACAAGAATAGTTAAATACATCTTATCCTTAGAATTTGGGCTTTCTATTATTCAGACCGAAGCAACGAAGGCTCAAAAATACCACGAAGGTTTCGAGAAAAGTTAGGTAGCGACGAGCTTTTTTCGGATCGTGCCCCGGTTCGTTCCGTTCGATGTATGGATCAATTTTTGTATGTATGCAAGCGGTAGAAGAGGCGAGGGAAGTACTATCAATCTTGAATAAAATAGCGTTTTGTTGCAGGTACAAATTGTGTGTGGAAGGCGATGGTCTACGAGACGTGATCGCGACCTTTGGAGTCGATGGAACCAAGACTTCGTCAAATAATATATTAGAGGTAGTTAACAGAATTAGTTTGTCGTGTTAACCGGAGATATATATAATAGATAAAACGTGCTGATTGCGATTATTTTATGATGCTAAAGTAAGTAAACCGTCATTCCCGTTTCGAACAAGAAATCGGTGAAATAATCAAACGAAAAATATGTATAAGATTTGTGTTGTTAACCCTGTAGTATCTCGCAAGTGTTATCTGTGCTTGGTGTGAAGCTAAAGGGTAAAAAATCCGGGCCAAATAGACATGAATTACAAAATTCGAATTTGTAATAAAAATCTTTGTTGTTTAATGTTTATTAGCAATATGGTTCGCACATTACTATAAGATTCTTGTCATCCTCTCGTACTAAGCTAAATGCTTAATTACGAGTGGGTCCACGTCGGTAGTGCAATGGATGGATTCCGAACCGGCAACCACATGATCGCTAGTCAACGGCCCTAGCGATTAGTACCGCCGCTTTTAATATTTATTGTTTATTCCCAATCCCTTTTCTAGGTATACCACACACTGGGCATCGAGGCGGCCAAGTCGACGATTATCAGCGAGATCCAGGCCGTGATGGAGGGCCACGGCATGAGCGTGGACCGGCGCCACGTGGAGCTGCTGGCCGGGCAGATGACGGCGCGCGGGGAGGTGCTCGGCATCACGCGGTACGGACTCGCCAGGATGAAGGAGTCCGTGCTCAACTTAGCCAGTGTGAGTTTACAGTGCAGTACTACAAACTTATCACCTATTTGTCATTTGAATTATATAGCGATTTTTATGTACACACGGCTACCACAATCCAGTATCTACTGAGCTGGCATTGTAAACGCTTTCCGTGCAATGCGAGGCCAGCCTATACTGGATTTGTATAGTTTGATGTGTAGCCGTGCCAGTGGCGGCGTTAGGCGTGGGCGACGTGGGCCACCGCCTACGGCCTCGCGACCCAGGGGGCCTAGCGCCCCGAAAATTTATGAGATAGAGGGTAGAGGCAGAGGGCCCCGCAAAATGAATCTTGCCCACATCAAATTTCGGTCTTACGCCGCCACTGCCATGCTTATGCAGGCTACACGGCAAACTATAAAATCCAATTTACGCTGGTCTTCTATTGTATGGACAGCCTTTACAATGCGAGGTCAGCTTAAACTGTTAATGTATAAGTTAACCTGTAGCCGTGTTCACTTCAATTAGGCACAGTGTTTCCATTTCCATTTTGAATTGTCAATCATGCTGAAACGCTCAAAGAATTTACTTAATTTTAGAATCAAGTAAATTTCTGTCTACTTCAATTGCTATGACTTCAATTGTGTACCTAAATAGAAATAAATAATGAAAAAACGGTTGAAGCTCTTATCAATACGATATAAGAAAAACCTTATTTTTATAATTTTTTCGAAATATTCTAAAGATATGAATTTTCTAGTGAAAAACTTTACAAATTAAGTACAAAACCCTACAATTTTTGTCCTCTAGTTCGAGAAAACAGCAGACCACCTGTTCGACGCGGCGTACTACGGGCAGACGGACTGCATCGAGGGCGTCTCCGAGTCCATAATCCTGGGCGTGCCGGCCGCCATCGGCACCGGGGTGCTGCAGCTCATGCACCAGCACCCGCGAGCCGAGCCGCTGCAGCGCAGGGAGCTGCTGTTCGACCGACCAGAGTACCACACTTCTATATGGGAATAACTAAAGGATGTGTAACTCGCCCCCCTTTTCATGGGACCTAAACTCGCCCCCTATTTCATGGAACCTAATGTCGCCCCCTATTTCGTGGAACCTAAACTCGCCCCCTATTTCGTGGAACCTAAACTCGCCCCCTATTTCGTGGAACCTACACTCGCCCCCTATTTCATGGAACCTAATGTTGCCCCCTATTTCATGGGCTTCTATTTAACACTTATTCTATGGTTTAAAACATATGGAAACTTTGACATGTGTCATCTGGGCCATGTTCTGGCTATGAACAAACCCAGTTTTAATCGGTCCCAATATACATAAAGTCCGTTTGGTTTTTTTCTGGATTTAGCTAATAAACTAAGCAAGAAAACCTCAATATATCTTGAGGTGTTCTTCCTTAAAGTCAAGTCAAGAAAACGTCGGTCGATTATTTACAATAATGGTGTTAAAAAATGTTCTGTTAAGATGTCAGCTCCTGCATGATTTTGATCAGTTGTGTGCGGGACACAATTTCTGTTACATAGACATGCAGACCGGCCTAATTGAATGGCAAGACTTGTTGAACTGAATATTATTAAAGTTATTGTTAAACAATTAAGATTAATTAAGGTTTTATAAATAAATGTAATTTAATAAATCATTTTTGTTTTAATTGTTACCTATTTATCCCCCGACGCAATAAAGACGGGGTATTATTGCGGGGTAAGTTTGACGTGACTGTGTCTGTCTGTGGCATCGTAGCTCCCGAACGGATGAACCGATTTGATATGTTTCTTTTTTAATAAATCTACTTTTTACGGATTTTATCGCGTTATATTGATATTATTAAATTCCCGACGTTTCGGATCCTTTATAGCATCCATGGTCACGGGAGGACTGAGTGTGGGTTGACCTAATGTCAGAAACCAGTTCGTTTTTGTTTGAAAGGTGAATTAGTTGAGATTGTTCTTAGCTATGTTTGATGAAAATCGGTCGAGATATTATGTAATTCCCAGAATTCCCTTATGCCAGGTTCACCAGCTAGTTATAACCAGACTGGTAAACTGATTGATAGTGTGCTTAAGTGTTTATGTTATGTCAAAAATACTTTTAAAGCTACTTACCAAGTCATATCCGCTTTGGGTTTCCTCCTTCTTCCAAAGTTAAAATCCAAGAGCTGCATTCTAAGTTTTATTAACAATTTAACTAGTCATTAAATAACATAATAAATGCTCGCTACATTTGTACGCCCATCTGTTTGTTATGTAACTTAAAAAGTTATTTTCACACACACTCTTCACTTAATAATACACAAATAATGCACTTTCTTAGAGGTAATAATAATGTTAATGGCAAAATTGGACCTGCAATCTGGAATTCGAACTGAGCCACATGAAGTTTGTTCCCAATGGGTGCGCACGCGCCTGTTGTTTTAATCGTAAAATTGTTTACTGCGCAGCTGTCTGCGCGGACAACTTCAGATACATTCATTGTCTTGAAAGTTGTCGCTATAAGCCGTACTTATTATAGCAGCATTGGGAATATTTAAGCTATTTGAGCTAAATCACGCGGCTTCAGCTTTAGCAGCTGCTATAGCGGCCCTGTGCTCGTCCAGCTTGGTCCAGCGCTCGCTGACCTTCCACAACCAACCAGACAGGGCATAGTCCTGGGCTGTCTTCGACGGGTCCTTCTTCTTCATGGCACTGTAAGAAAATATTTGAGTAATAGTTAATTTTAATTCCACCAGTTATATAATTGGATATACGGATAATTTTTTCATGGCCTTAAAAAAAGTTGAGCATAAGTACATACAGCGGAAAATAAAATCGATTTAAAATAAGGAAGTTACCTAAATGATTAAATTATATCTATTTCTGTAAGTAGGACACTTTTACAAGTCGATGTTTTACTTTTTTTTGACTAGATAGCGCCGCGATAGCATTTTAGTTTACGCTAGATAGAGACTGTGCTATATACAAATTCGATACTAACATCCTCTCTATCCCCACCAAAATTTTGATTTTTTAGGCTTTTGTTCAGCAAATAACATTTTTAAAGATTTTCAGACTGCCTCATAAGTCTTGTGGTCTTGTGTTTTTCATGAAATTCTCAGTAGCAGCTCCGAGTTTGGATTTGGGCCCTGGTTAATGACAATAGGCTCGCCCCCTATTACATGGGACCTAAACATACCGGCAACATGTGGGTGTACATACTACGCCTTTATCTAACCTTTCGGGGAATACAGGCGTGATGGTATGTTATGTTATGTCTAGTCGTCAAAAAAAGCTCATGAATACTTACACATAATAGTCGCCGGCGCAGTCCTTGAGCTCGGGGTCCAGGGCAGCGTGCACGATGACCTGCGCCCCTATCTTGGCGGACTTCATGAAGGGCCAGAACAGCGGGTACACTAAGAACCTCGACACACTCTTGGCCATGGACATGTGACGAGTTATGTTAGTGTCGGTCAGGGTTGGGTCCACGCCTATCACCGATACTCCAGTACCTGTGTCATAGGATCATCATCAACCCATTACATTGTCCCACTGCTGGGCACGGGTCTCCTCTCAGAACGAGAGGGATTAGGCTTTAGTCCGCCACGCTAGCCTACTGCGGGTTGGAAAATCTCTCAGGCATGCAGGTTTCCTCACGATGTTTTCCTTCACTGTCTAAGCGCGTGATAATTAATTATTAATACGCACGTGACTTTGAAAAGTCAGAGTTGCGTGCCTTGGATTCGAACTTGAGACCTTTGACATGGCAGTCCAATGGTCACAAGGCAATCACTGCACGTACATACATAAATGTAGATAATTATGTACCACATCGGACATGTCGGTTAAATGACATTATTGAGTTACAATTGCTCTTTCAGATGGTCACAATATGAAATATAGGTACCAACCTATAGAAAAGACGTACTGGTTTTTTTTAATAAACAGATTTTTTCGTTTTGTGTACCAATATTGTCACAAATACCTACTTAAGGTTTAATTTTTTTGATATGAACTCATTTCTAATAGTTGTTGGAGTAAAGTCAATCATCTAATATCTTCAAATCCATGGGACTTGTCTTCGGCCATGTTTTTTTGTGGAATAGACCTAGTGCTAGCCTATGTCCAGTGTCGCTGTGGCGTGCTTTTTGAGACTCACTGTATATAATGGCTATTCACCCAATCAGAAGTAAGAGTACTCACCCAACATTCTCCTCCCAAGTTCCCTAACAAACAGTACACAGGCGAGCTTGCTCTGCGCGTACGCCGCCGGCGCGTCATATTTCTTGGTGAAGTTGAGGTCGTCCTTGTGGATCTGGCCGTTGTAGTGCGCGCTGCCTGCTACCATTATCACGCGGCTGGGGGCAGATTCCTGAAATGTGAATAGATTTTGATTTTTAGATTTAGGATTTAGATTTGATTTTGAAATAATCTACTTTCAATCTATTACATATACCCATTTGGATTGAGTAGAAATAATAAAATTGCAGTAAAATTTTCTGCCAAGGGGCATAATTGCAGTCAAATATTTACGCTCGGGGGTAGATTATGTACCTAGTTATCTAATAATAAGTTAAACACTAGTAACAATATCTACCATATTTGGGAAAATAAATAACTTGATACTTTTTTTTATAGCAGGTTTTATAGCCTGGTAAAGGTTTCGTTAAAATTATTACGATAAACAGAGCTGACCAAAAAACTAAATTAAAAAATATTTTTTTTTATGCTAGACGGAGAATGCTATAGAAAGTTGTTACGTCACAACCGACTGCGCGAATATGTCTTAGGACTTTATAAGCTGATTTGGATTTGCAAATACGAATTATATTTTCACTAAGCTACTTAGTTATTTTAACCTCGTAAGTCCCCGCGTACTTGTACAAGTACAAACTAAGCATAGTAGTTCAGACCTGACATTTAAACTACATAGCAAGTGTAACTGCCTAATGTACTTTCCCAAGTACAAATTTTTCATTCCCCATTTACCGCGTAGATTTTTTACAATGGCAATACTAACACGGCCATTTTAATTCTATATTCTATGATCAATTCCGCCATGTTAGACAAGTAACGTCATCTGTCAGTGTCAGTTCCACTTTTTGCCAAGACAGCCAAGCGGCCTGGTCGCCGGCCGGTACGAGGTAAGTTAATCTGTTTTTATCAAAGTAATCTTTTGTTTTTTGTCTTGTTGTTTATATTACTCAGTAAATATAAATTATAATTATTGTAAATTATACAAAATTGGAAAGAAAACTTAGTATTTAAGGAATTTCCTGATCGGTCAAAATAATATGTACTTGACATGGTACGTTAGGCCTTTGTTACATAATAATTTGTACTTGTGGGAGTACGTTCGGTCTGTATTACTTTTTTATATTCTAGCTTTCAACGAAGAGCAAACCGCACAACTTCTCGATAACTCCGACTTCGAGGACTCGGATGATGAAGATGTGTTTACACCTGAACACAACGAAGTATCCCGTAGCGACTTTTCTTCGTCTTCGGAATCGGAAGATGAAGAAATAGAAGAAGCAGGACGTGCAGATCGTGCATCGGGTTCAGATGTTTAATTTTAAAATTGAATACCCTAAGATCTCCAATTGTCTGTGATTTTAAAATGTCAATTCACTAGTATGTAAGTACTTTTTAACTGTACTGTTTTTTAAGTGTTTTCTTTTTAATAAGTACATTTGATTTTTTAAGTGTTTTTTTTTTAATAAGTACATTTGATACCGTTACTTACGGATTTAGAAAAGTTGATTAAGCTTAAATGGTCTTAAAGACTGAGTTGTATAATTATTGTTTCACTTTAATGACGTTTAGAGGAATAATATGATTTATTGATACTTCAATAAAACTTTTAAAATTTTTATGTCGTTTTTTTAAACTATATAAAAGCCTAACGTACTTACAGGAGTACAAATTATTTTCAATATTTTCTTTTAAAAAGAGGTAATACAGATGCTAAACTTACAGTAAAAAATACAGAAAACGAGGTAACACTCCTAAAACTACGTAAATCCGTCATTTTTTTATGCCGGTCTGAAGCACTATTCTTAGTTTGTACTCGGTATAGTACATCCGGCAGATATGAACACTGCTGTTGAAAAAACACAGGACTTACGAGGTTAACAAATCAATCCTCGGAAACCTATCCCAAGTAAATTATGCTCTTAAATCAGTTTTAGCGTGGATAAAGGTAGATTGATGCATTCTCTTAAATCACTTTTAGTGTGGATAAAGAAGATTGGTGAAGCAGCATATGGGTTTGACAGAGTCGAAAAAAGACAGGTATGATATGGTATAGCGGGCTGTGTGTTTGTACTTCTATATCTATTAAATAAATATAATAACACCGTGTCACATACATAAGCAGTAGCCGACAGCTTGACTTATCAGCTGTCAGTTGGCATAATGGGAGTGTGATCATTGCTTGATAAACATATGTCGTGAGAGATTACGGGAGACATATGAGAGGCTAGTGCTTGGTGTATTGGTGAGCCAGTGAAATGATTGTAATATACAAATAAGAACCCTACACGGGCTATTTTCCGCAACTCCACGACTAAGCGCGTATTTTGCGTGTGGAAAAGACAGCACTAACCTTCAGTGTGTCTATCAGCAAGTTGGTCAGCAGAAAGTGTCCGAGGTAGTTGACGCCCAGCTGCGTCTCGAAGCCGTCCCTGGTGACGCTGGCGGGCGGCTCCATCACGCCCGCGTTGTTCACCAGCACGTCTACGTGAGGCTCCTCAGATTTAAATCTGTGCCAGATACATATGAATACTATAGTAAAAAAACACAATTGCTATTCGTTAGTCTCGCTAACTGTACAAAGGCTGTCTATCTGTTAGACGTGAAAAACTAAAATTAGCCAAATTGACACCGATTTGGGTAATTTTGGTTTTGAAATATTTATGGAATATCTATATAATAAGTTTCGTTCAGCAGTTCAAGTACTTGGGGCATATACTGATGGAGACACTGAAAGACGATTATGACATTGAGCAGAAGAGGAGAGCGCTCGCAGTTTAGAAGTACTTAAATGCTAGCACGTCGCTTTGCCAAATACAATGTGGACGTCAAAACCACTCTTTGCTCTGCATATTGCCTTGGTATGCACACCTGTCAAATATGGTCGAACTTCATCAGAAAAGCCATCAACACCATAAGAGTCCAATACAATAACGCCTATCGGGCTCTTATGAGGTTGCCGAGATACTGCAACGTATCGAGCATGTTCTCTGAGGCGAGGGTTCCAGACTTCTTTGCCAAAATCAGAACTGGTGTTGCGTCTTTTTGGGGTAGACTTCCAAGTTGAGTAAATATAAATATAAGTTGAGTAAATATATATATAAATAAGTTCCAATAAATCTTTGAATCTTTGAGTTAAGCGGATTTTTAGTCACTTACATTTTTTTTATAGAATTACCTGATAGCAGCACTCTGATTACCACTTTGAATGAAACCTGAAATATCAGCAATACGTCTGAGGGTATGTTATCATTAGTACACGTGAGCTCACCTCTCCACAAACTTCCGGATGGACTCGGTGCTGGCGAGGTCGCAGGGGCGGCAGTACACGTATTTGTTGTGGGACTCCAACACGATATCCCGACGGATCTCCTCGCAAGTTTCCATGTTTCGACAAGCCATGAACACCTGCGAATTAACAATAATCACAAACATGTCTCCGCTGAATACAGGGTGGAAGGGACATCGACGCCCAACCGCTTACCGTGAATTCACAACATGAATTGGACACCCCGAAGTGAAATTTTTCGTCGGTTATTTAAAAAAAACAGCTGTTCGATACATTTTAACCGTCTAGGTATTGCACTTTTGTAGGAAAAAGCAGTTCTTTTTAATAACCGACCAAAAATATCAACGCAAGGGGGTCCAAAGTCATGAACCGAATTCATTATAAGCGTTTGTGCGTCGATGTCCCTTCCACCCTGTATAGGAGTCATTTGGACCACCCACGCAGAGCTGATCACCGGGCGTTGACTCTAACGCTCCACACTCACCGTACGAAACGCAACAGTATGCATACTGCTACTTGACGTCGATATTCTGTGGGAGGGTAGTACTTCTCCGGTCATGCCATGTAGACATGCCAGCGAGGCACTACTAGGTACTATAAAACAACTGCATGTCTAAGAGATTTTCTTGAGGGCGTGTGAAGTCTGCAAACCCGCAGTAGGCTAGCGTGGTGGACTATAGCCTAATCCCTCTCGTTCTGAGAGGAGACCCGAACTCACCAATGTGACGATGTAATGGGTTCATGACGACTCACAAATTATTCTCGCAGGTAGACAACAATAATGCGTACATACCATCATGCCTGTATTCCCCGAACAGTTAGGCAGAGGTGTAGAATACACCTACACTTCGCCTGTATGTTTCGGTCCAATCTCCAATGTAATAGGGGGCGACCCTATTGCCATTAAGCGGGCACAAATCCAGACTCCAAGCTGCTAAATCCCAATAACACTTTGCTCGACCTGGGGATGGAACCCAGGACCCCTAGCGTAGCAGTCGCGCTTAGGACCACTAGACTAATGAGACGACCATAATCTGCACTCATATTGATCATATAACTGCATGCTATGCAGGTTGAGAAGGGTGAAACCACAGATGCCGAAAATGAATATTATGTAATGTGCGATTGCAATACCTTGGCGCCTCTCTTGGCCAAGTCCCAAGCTGCCTCTCTGCCGATGCCGCTGGTCGCGCCCGTGATGATGACAACCTTTCCATCGGCGCGGACGGACCGATCGTAAGGGGGGCCACTGTAGTAGTCTCTGAAAAGGTAATGAAGAATTAGTCTTGAGTTCTTGACATAACACGATGTGAAGATACAATAATTATATATATTTCTTATTTAAGATTAAATTATTTTAGTTGTTAATGTGAGTTTTAAGTTAAGGTTATTTAAGTTGCCTTTAGAGCGTATATAGCACTCGTGGCTTGCAGCTGAAAATCAGTGTCTGGTGGCAGTACCGCCACTTGACATAATGCTGAGCTGATGGCCCTTTGGCACAGACAGATTTAATTATTATTAATTGTTAAGTTCAACATAATTATGTATTGCTATGTGTGTGCCAATAAATAGTTTTTCTTTCTTTCTATATCTACTATATAAAAATAAGTCGGGTTTTCCTTCCTGACGGTATAACTCCAGAACGCACGAACCGATTTCCACGGTTTTGCATTCGTTGGAAAGGTCTCGGGCTCCGTGAGGTTTATAGCAAAAAAAAGTCCGAAAAAAAACACGGGCGAAGCCGTGGGCGGAAAGCTAGTTTTTAATAAAAGTAACATGTGCTTTGCGCGGTGCACGGTGGTTAAGCGGTCATAACGTCTGGTATACCTAACCAGAAGACGCTGGTTTGAATCCTACCCGCAGTCGATGTTTTCACTAAAATAACTTAAAAAATATTTGCATGGAAAATTCCTAACATACCATCACGCCTGTATTTCCCGAAGGGTTAGGCTTAGGTGTACTAATGTACACCCACATTTCGCTGGTATGTTTAGGTCCCATGTTATAGGGGGCGAGCCTATTGCCAAATTATTAATTATTGGAAAATGCCTAATAAATACAAAAGTTAAAAGAACATTTTATTTTTATAATATTCAGGTTTATATATATAAATAAGGTTGGAAATTTGGAATGGCAATATGGGCGTAGCAGGCGCGCCACCAGTTATGATTCGACAATCATGACTCGATCGATTCATTCGTTTACCGCGTTTAGTGTACTTCGGACTATTTCATAGAACAGAGCTCTGCATTTAAATGCCGTATTGTGCAATTATTACGTATCAGACAAAAATTTACTTAAAAACCAATATTTTGTAGGATAGGTCCTGACAAAGCAAGCCTACTAAGCATAGGCATGATTGAAGTTTATGCTTTATGACATAAAAATGTGGCAGTGAATCTTACTTGAATATACACACTCCGCCGGCTGTTGCCGCCACTGCGGTTATCATTGTCACCGGTAGATTGGGCACCCACATGCTTAAGATTCTGTAAAAAATTATAATTTAATAATAGTAAACATTTAAATAAATAAAAATTTTAGGGCAGCTGACTATAAAAATATTTTTAAGTAGTACGAACTGCTACATATCGAGCTACACAAATCTAGTTTACGTTGACCTCTTATTGTACGGAAAGCCAATCTATGCGAGAACAGCTTAAACTGGAAATGTTAGATTGACCTGTAGCTGTGTATAAAAGTCCGACATCTTACCACCTGCCGAAGTGGCAGCCTGATGAAGTGTAGGTACAGGTAGGTACTTTTTTATCTTTGGATCAAATACTGAGCTGTTTTGTGCTCTCAAACATTATGTTGAAAAAATTATTATTAATTTAAATTAAATTAAATTACATTATGCTGCATGTTGAATTAAAAATTCAACATGCAGCCTGAACCCAAGTTTAAGATTAAGTTTATTTATACGAAAGTGTTGTAGGTTCCTAACCATGTCTGAAAATTACGTTCATTGGTTAACCTACCCTCTCGAAAACAATTGCTGTCACATTGCTAGGTTATATTTTTTTAATTTAACTTACCGGGCCAACCCTTTGCATCCTACATTTGGACGGGTATGCCTGTAGGTATAAACACGACGCTTTTTATTTCGTAAAAGGAACTAGTTATCTCTTTGTCCTGCTATCCTCAAATATTTTGCCGCTCGCAAGTAGATATGACGTAAAAGGTTTACGACGTACTTTTGTTGCCTGCCATACTTCGGAGACAGGGACGTGTATTTCTAAATTATGCAAAGGAGCACCGTATTTCATATTATATTTCATGGTATTTTTTTTTATAGGCGAGCTACCTGATGGTAAGTAGTCATCGCCGCCCATGGACATTTGTAATAGCAAAGGAGTTGCAGATGCGTTGCCAAATAAGGGGAGGGAACGAGAAAGGAGAAGGAAGGGAACTGAGGGGGGAATTGGGCTCGCGACGCTCCACACTCACCGTATGAAACGCAGCAGTATACCTACATACCTACTTGACGTCGATATTCTGTGGGAGGGTAGTACTTCCCCGGTCGTGCTGACCCATTCGTGCTGGCATGTAGACATAAATGTAAATGCCCATACCATCGACATTCACTTTTACCTGTAGTGGCTCCGATTGATGATTGATTACAGCAGATGCAATAAAGGGATTAGAAAAACAAAAATACTACTTTTCTTATTTATATAATATTTATCTTCGTTATAATACAACTGAGTGTAAGGCTAAGTGTGAGTCGTTTATTATACAAGTGCCTAACTATTATACGAAATTCCTTTGCTCGAAATATGTGATAATACATACAAGCAAAATGGGTGTTGGATTGTGGTGTTGCTAATCAATTTAGTACGGTTTCATGACACTATGGTATTGAGAAAAACTGAAGACTATCAGGGAACAACTGGTGCGAAAGAACTATAAATTCCATAGATATAAAAAAAAGCAAACTACCCAGAAATCCCATTATCCTTTGTATATTATTACAGTGTACGTCAAAAAAAATTTACATATTATATTATCACATATTTCTAGCCTCGATAAATTAGAAATTATACATAATATCTATTTCAGTCTGGCTGAACGGAAGATTCGTGGTGTGATGCAATGTACTTATCTGACGTTTTTGAAGACTGCACGCAATGGCGACGAGTGTCAAAAAGAAGTAGAAAAAATGATGAAGTTTGAGGTGGAATGTGACATTTGCGTGCAGTCTTTTTCTAGTATTTTCCTTGGCTAGCGCTATTGAGGTTTATCATAATACAAAAATATTACTTTTTTTAAACTTTGAATACATTACAGTGCAGTGCAAATTATTTAGGCGACGGTAGCTAAAATATAAAAAATTACTTGTATACTTTAAAATGCACTCAATTGTAATGTCATCAAAGCTTTTTAATGAGTGTAGATATGATATTTATACATATATAAGCGTCGGTAGCCTAATGGCTAGGGCGTCGGACTTGCGATCATATGGTTGCCGGTTCGAACCCCACCCATTGCACTACCGACGTGAACCCACTCGTAACACAAGCATTTAGCTTAGCACGAGGGGTTAACAAGAATACTAGCAATGTGTGACCCACATCGCTAGTAAGCTTTTTTTTAAAAAAAAAAAAAAAAAAAAAAAATATATATATTTCTTAGATTTATATCTAATACAATACACGAAATAAAACTTATTTTAGATCACTGTTATGTTAAACATAATAAATAAATGTTTTTGTGCATGTTATAGTAATAGTTAGTTGCTGTAATACAGTGACGCCCCGGGCGCGAGGCATGAGTACCAATGACAATCTGAAAATATCCTAAATGACAATGGTTTTAAATTTATTTATTTTCATTTAGCTACTAACTTTCTATTTGTAGGTTAGATTATAATGTAAGACGAAACAAACCAAAGCAGTAATATTTCACTCCTACACTTCGTGTTTATGTTTAATCAATACGGTCCTATATTAGGAACTGCCCACGCCTTGAAAATCAAACGCGTTACATTTGACCGTGATTTTATATTAAACTAGCTGACCCGGTAGACGTTGTCCGGTTTTACCAATTTTCTGCGCAATTTTAAAATTTTTTGCTTATGTAAGAACCTTCTACAAAGTCTTAGAAAACTAAAAAAAAGGATGAATGAAATCAGTAAAGTCGTTCTCAAGGGAAATAGGTTTATTTTTAAATACATATGTGTGTACCTGATTCAATATATTGGTCAAGTTTACAATGTGACAGGGTAGTTGTGTCGTCGCGTCGTCGCGTGTCAAAAATGTATGATGCAGCATTGGGATCTGTGTACAGACAGCAGAAGGGATTTTCTTATCAAAAGATTTATTACGAAACGAAATTTTTCATAACGTATAACTATAAATCAATATCGTATGTAAAATTCATATTTTACTATAGTAAAAATATTATGGAAATTATTGGCACATAAAATTATAACAAGCTTTCTTCTGGATTAAAAACCTAGTAATTGTTAGAATTATGTAGAGATCAGCTAATTATTCAGTCTAAATTAAAAGCAGCTTATCCAGGTATAGATATATAATAATAAAAATTTCATTAAGTATGTAAGTATTTAAGGTTTGTGCTAAGCAGCGATGTACGCGTCACCTTTGAACCAATAATTTTATTTATAGTTCGGTATCGATAAAATTGGCATTTCTACTACCGAACACAGAAACTCTTCCCACCGCAGCCGAACTTGGGCGGCATTGAACGTGTTGCTTAAAATAGCGCAGTCTGTTTCATAAATCAAAATGGAAATGTATGGAATGAGATAGCGGTTTTTATAACAATATATAAATACTGCTTGTTTCCAGAATCGGTCTTTACTGCTAACGATACAGCTCACAGATGTTATACGTTCACGTAAACGAATTTAGAGACAGAAAATAGTACCTACTAATCAAAACAAGATATTTACAAGATAAAAATAAACGCATAGTAAATATTGTCGATAAAATCAATATATCACACGCTTTAACTCCAACTTCGCTATAAATAATGTAGTGACAATTTGTCTGCACACATTAAGGATAAGTGATGCGTAAATTACAGGTTAATTTTAGTAATTGAATGCATGGTAAGTAAGGTAATGGAGTGCGCCCACCTGATCGTACGTACAACCGTAATAGTTTTTGCAAAAGAAATACTTCGAACAGAATAATGCTATGTTCTGTTCGGCAATCTAACCCGCAACCATACCGTAGATGTAACAAATACATGTACCAAGGCCAATTTATAGGTGTGCAGGTACCGGATCCCGGATGTTCACGAACATGAAAATATAAATTTGTAAGTGATCGATATCAAAAAAATACTGATAACTGGTACATTAAAAAAAAGTTGATGGTTGGTCATCTATTTGACGCTGTCCCATAATTATTTATATCGTGTCCAGCAAACGATCTTGTTATGATACGGTTTAGTGAGCGGATGCTTTTACACTATCATTTGTTTTTCTACATCAAGGTAGTTTTCACAATAATCTCACAGATAAGTGAAGTTCTACTTAACACTCATATCACAATGTGCCCGCCTAGTTTTAGTGCGCTATTATTAAATATGTATAAACATACACAAATGCTTACTGGTATTGTTTCTAAGGGCAAACCATTAAATGATAATGTTACCTTAAGCTTTGAGGGTCTATTTTGAAGACATTAAAATATAAATAAGTAATAAAACCTTTTTACAAAAAATATAAAATGGCAAGAAACAATTCACAATCAAATCCTTCTTTTCTTTAATAATATAGTATGTATATTTATATTAATAATACTATCTATGTAAGTGTAGTGAGATTCGAATATTCGTATTTACATTAAATTGTATTTTATATAATTGCTCCCTTAGGTAAATATCTACAAGATTTGTGATATTACAATCTAGATTAAAAAAAGATTGTTCAATACGGGGAACTTTTGTGTAAAATTATTATTAGAGGAGGATTATACTAATTTGAATGCTTTGAATTTTTGTAACACATATCATAAAGGAAAATTAAGTACCTACACATTAATTAATTATTCTGAAAAGAATCAAAGTGTATCTTATAAACTTTTTTTGGTGGTTGAAAAAATAACCATATATTTTTTTAGTAACTGTACATATTATGTCATGTCACTATTATGCAATATATGAGTAGGTAGTTAATACTATTTACCATGGATTAGGATAATAGTGTTAGAAACATGGTAATAGATAAAACATCTATATTTAAATATTAATTTTACAAAAATTCAAGTCAATCAAAATGTATTATATAATAAATGTGCATTTAAAATGACATTGTGTGTCTTACATAAAACTATGTAACTAATAAAGCGTTAATTATTATTGTATCATATGATTTTTGAGCTCCGTTGTGATTTTTCTGTGAGACACGTCTACTGGCTCCTCTACACACCTTGGAGAGAACCTGACATATAGCAATTTGGAGTAATACTTATCTTTTGTAAAATGAGTAGTTCAGACTTACAGGATTAAAGATTTTGAAGTTTCTAAAGCTATTACAACTTGCAGAAATAAATACAGCACCAAGTTATATGTCAGATTCTGACCAGATGACACCACACTCCTCGATATGTAGACCCTTAAGTATACGGATATGACTCAACATGACTAGTACAGTTATCTATCACTTTTGATGATTAACTCGGTTTTGTGTTTAATGTTGTGGTACTTTTAGACTTGGGATCTTGTGGAGGCAGTGGCCTGGCCACTCCAACCTTCACAGTCCCTCTTGGAGCCCCCTTCAAAGCTTGCACGGCCTGGTCAAGTGTTGCATTCTTAATACTGACACCATTTACAGACATAACTCTGTCTCCAGGGGAGATCTCACCATGTTTCTCTGCTACACCCCCAGGGACTAAACTACGTACAACTATGACTGTACCCTGAGGATCGACAGGATCCTGGTAGTCTAGAATGGAGAAACCCAAACCTTGGTCACCTTTGAACAATTCCACAATATCTTCCTTACTTTGCCACATGGCTAGACCAGATACACACTCCAAGGACCGAGACTTCTTTGAATGTCCAGAGTGATTTGTCAATGTTGCTGTGCTAGATGTGTTGATGGAAGTGTCAGACTGTGCTTTCACCAATGTTGTCAAGTTATTCAAGCTGCCAGATATAATCTTCCTTGCTTCAAAACCTTCTCTATCCGATGCCAAGTTTATTAGTGGACGTGGACCACTGTCTATGCTACTCCGTGCACACACTAACCTCACTCTATTTGGAAGCTTCTTCAAGATATTAACTACTTCTGTATGAGTTAGGCCATGCAACCGGTACTCATTGGCTTCAAGGAGCTCGTCCCCAGCAGATAGACTGCCTTCTTGACCAACTGGGCCTTCAGGAAGCACAGATCTGATGTAATGATGAGGCCTCACTTCCTGTCCACCTTCAACATCTACTGTGCCTTCTAAGCTGATTCCTAGCCCTTCAAGCTTGCTCACCTCAGCTACTAATATTTCTTTGTTAGGACCTACTTCTTCCTCCCACTTTTTCTTTATTTCTTCTTTATCAACAGATAATATTTCATCAAATCTTCTGTCTAATTCTTCTTGTGTTGGCTCTTCTGTGGGTTCTTGGGTATCAACTATTTCTAGAACACCTGAATCAATGGTAGTGTTAGATTCAGGCTCAGGTTCAATTTCTACTGAACTATTTTCAGCTTGAGAAGGCACTGGGAACCAGGACAAGGTAGTTGTAGATGGTGATGGGGATGTGGGACGCTCCTCATTGAATATAGCTAGCTGCAGATGCTCAAACTTTGGACCTCTCAGGTATCTCTCTAACACTAAATGCACAGATATGCCTGTGTTTCTTAAAATCTCGACTGCTTGCGGGTTAGTCTTATCAGCTAAAGATACTCCGTCAACTTCTATTATTCTATCATTAATTCTAATTTTACCACTTTGTTCAGCACTACTGCCTTCAATAATACTCTTTACAAATATTCCAGATAGTTCCTCCTTCTCACACACATAGCCCGCTACAGTTATACCCAGTCCATATACATTTTTATTCAAATCCACATGGATAAGCTCAATTTCAGGTTGGTTTGGGATCTCTACAGGCACAGTTATTGTAATGCTGGGTGAGATAGTTTCAGACACGATGGGATGGTCAGGTATCTGCTGAGGATTCTCACCAATCACACTCACAGCTGCTGCCACAATGCTGGGCTCAGTTACACCGTTCTGACTGTTGATGTAGTCAGTGAAACATTGAGACAGGTCATACACAGCACCATACCCAGTCTCGATCAGGTGTCGGTCCAGTAGTTCTGGGTCGCCGAGGATCTTGGTGGGAACTAAAGCCGTGCCAGGCAGTGGCGCTCGTAAGGCCGCAGCAGGGTCGGCGGGTCGAGCCACCAACAGGCGCACGGCAGGCCCCGCCTGGCGCAACACTGCAGCGACCTGTTCCGACGTAAAGCCGCGGAGGTTCACGGAGCCGACCTGCAAGACGTGGTCCCCGCTCTGCAGACGCCCGTCCTTGTCCGCAACACCACCAGGCAGCACGTACTTGATGACGACCCCCGTGCTGCGCCCGCCTACCAGATTAAATCCCAGGCCGTTTCCATCATTCGTGAGATCAACGACTTCAACCTGCGCCCACTCGGTACTCAGCACCATCGCGGTTCTTCTCACCATCAGGGCACTCCCGTCGTTACGTGATGCAGCGAGTGCGCGCTGCGCGGAGGTTATAAGTTCCTAGCGCCGACATCACTGTATTTACGTCACGGAAACCGACACAAAATACACGGGAGATCGTAATAAGTTCAACACGCACCGTTGTTATCGTAAAAATATTGTAAAATAAATGGTGTGACATTTACATACTTGCTGAAATCGGAGACAGCAGAATGTGGCCCGCTGCACGCAGGGGTGACCGTCGAATAAAATAAAAATCTACTAGTCTCACTTTTGTTTATGTCAACGGAAAATTATGACAAACTATATTTATTTTCGTTTTCACTATAAATATAATACATAAGGTAGAAACGAATGTACAAAATATCTTCATGTTTAAATTAATTTATTTTAAACATTGATATGATGGAGGGTTCGAACGACAGTATCGATACATACCGGATGGTAGATTTTCAACTTTTCACTATGTTAGAATCAAAAGAAAAATTCAAATAAATAAAATTCAATAGGTCAAAGGTTTGTTATTGATAAACGAATACCACATTACGTTAGAGAAAGACGTGTTTGTATCTATAGTAAATCATATTCTGATACCTTGTTATTTTTCATCTGCTGTCATGTTTTTCCTATTGTAAATAATGTAAGCGTTTTTCTTACAGAAAATAGGCAGGTTGAGTAATTCAAATACTAACCGATAATAATTAATCAAAGCGTTGGGTGTGTGAAATAGTGTGGGGCCAATATAACGCATACATTGATTTCAGACAGTGACATCTGTTGGCGAATAGTTAAATCAACTACAAAAAAGTACTCAACGTCCGGCAAAAGTAGTCTCTATGTATCGCTAGGTGGCAATGTGTGTGTATTTAATGCGACAGTGAGGAAGCTCAGCGAGGGATTAGTAATGATATAATAATATAATTATTATAGGATAGGTTACTGAGAGAGTTATCTTCATAGTTAAATTAGGGCATGTAATGTATTTGTGTGTCTAAATCTAAGACTGCATTCCATAAAAAATATAAATAATTAATGACTTAGGTCATACCTACTGAACTGATAAACCTACCGAATGATGGACGTATATAAAATTACGATTATGTATTAAAAAAATATTGTTGTTGTGTTCGACCGCCACCGACACGACGAGCGCCGGTCGTCGTATGAAAAAATAAAAAAAGTCACCGAAGAGTTTCTATTCTCCGGTTCTGTACCTACTTAGGTAAGTATTTATAAACTACCTACTTTTAGGTGTTGGACTCACCCGGAATCCTGAAAAATGTCAATGACCTCGCAACCTTCAGCTAGTATAGAAACTAGTAGAACGTGAACTTTGTGGTTCTTTGTAAGTATTTTTATAGTAGGTACCTAGTATACATAGAAATTTAATTGTGTCCCACTCAGGTAGTGCATCATCATATTGATTAATTACGTCACGTCTAACCATTGCCATTTACCGGGCATTGAGAAGAAACTTTTCGGAAAATTCGAATTCTAAGAGCTTTATTTCGAAAGAGATGCATGGTAAAAGTCTAAAAAGTTCTATACGGAAGAATCTCTCAAGGAATTCCATAGACAGTCTTTTACAGTAAAAAGTAGTACGTAGTAGGTGCGCCAACCAGCTGTATATCAACCTGCAATAGGCTACCGTGGTGCTCTAAGTATAGCCTAACCCCTTTATCTCTGAGACGAAACCCCTGCCCATCAGTAAGACTGTAAATTGGATGATGACTAGGCATAGTCTTTACTAGTCCTAAGTAGGAAGTTTATACACAGAAGAAAAAAACAAAGGCATTTTTAATTTTATTTATTTATTTACAAACATATTACATAAACATCATTACGGACATATGTGCAGTGATAGCCTAGTGATATAACCATTGGACTGCCATTTCAAAGGTCTCGAGTTCGAATCCAATGCACGCACCTCTGACTTTTCGAAGTCATGTGCGTATTGATAATTAATTATCACCCGCTTAAAACGGTGAAGGAAAACATTGTGAGGAAACATGCATGACTTAGAGATTTTCTTGACGGCGTGTGAAGTCTGCCAACCCGCAGTAGGCTAGCGTGGCGGACTATAGCCTAATCCCTCTCGTACTGAGAGGAGACCCGTGCCCAGCAGTGGGACAATGTAATGGGTTGATGATAAATAAGTACAGTATACCTTAAATATTTTACAATAAGTATCACAAACATTTGATATCAAAAAGGAATCACTGATATTAAAAAAGGATTGGAATAGAATAAAACTTAATGGAATCTTAAAGAGAAGACTGATCACTGTTGCCTTAACAGTTTTATTAAATACCTGCCAACTAATCCGTAAACTAATGTAAAAGCGAGATGGCAAGACATCAGCAGTTGTTGCATAAAATAGTTCCTAATGAGTACATTGTATAATAATCTAGATTAAGTACTTATTAGATGTAATAAACGTAGGCAAAAAGGCGGCTAGGCTGAAATGGGATTGGGCGGGTCTTGTCAGTCGCATGCATAATGACCGCTGGGCAAGGGGTGCCTGAAGATGGAAGGCGCCGTCGAGGTCAGCCTAGAAAGAGGTGGCGGGATGATTTGGATGCGTACCGCGAGGAGTGGTTCGAGGTGGCGCAAGAAAAGAGCATCTGGAAGGACTTGGGGGAGGCCTTTGCCCAGCAGTGGGACAGTAACGGCTAGAGAAAAAAAAAAGTACTTATTACTTTTATGTTTCACCATACTATGGACCATAGAGTCGCTCCCTATTACAGTCGTGAACATATTGGCCTAACTGCGGGAGTAGCCAGTGGGCCAGTTGTTGTCAAGTTTCATGGGACAAGTGACTACAAACATTTGTATGCCCGGCTTAAATTATAAGTACATTATAGAGAAAATTATTAATTCAAAATTCAGTCCAGACACCACCATAATTATATTTATTGGAAATAGGGGTAATGTGAATAAACAACAATTAATTGATTTTCATGAAAAATTATGTGCATTACATGTAGATAATATTGTTATGTTCACATTCCCCTACTCAAAAAGTTTGCCACAGGAAGAAAACAATACTAGATATAAGCTTAACCTAAGCTTGCATACATTGTCAATACACAATCATAAATTCCATTTAATTGACACTAACAACTATGTTAGCAAATATTTTTACCTGACGGAAGATAATTACTATCTTTCTACTTATTGTAAGAGACAGCTAGCTATGTCTCTCTCATATTATTTTCAGACATTAGCCAAGAATCTGGCTAATAAACATATTGGCTTTATTGAGCCCTTATCTGACATTCCATCAATTGACATTGCAAATCATTTAAATTAGAATTAAGGACAACAGAGACAACCTCTTGCATAGATCTATTGATTAATGATAATGATAATACATCTGGCATATCTGAGTGTTATATGAACTGTAAAAATAATAATTTTATCAACCTGGTTCACCAAAATATGCAGGGGATTAATAATAAAGAGCTAGAAATAGAATTATTTATGAACTGTAATAAAATAGATATTCTTTGTATTACTGAACATTGGTTGAAAAGTCATCAGCTCATGTTTAACTTTAATAATCACCAGGTTGGTAGTTCATTTTGCAGAGAGAATGCTATCCATGGTGGCTCCTTAATTATAGTTAACAATCACCATAAGTTTAAAGAACGTAGAGACATTGTGGGCCTCTCTGTTGAACGAACAATTGAAATAGCCTGTGTGGAATTGGAACGGTTTATTGTTCTAAGCGTGTACAGACCTCCATCAGGCATGTATGATAGTTTTGAAAGGGTGATGGAGGAAGTACTTTATAAGATCTGTAAGTCTTACAAATCCATTATTATTTGCGGTGATTTTAATGTGAATTTATTGGAAAACTCAAGTGCCAGTACTAAAATAAAAAGTCTTTTCTTGTCTAATAATCTGGCACACTTATTTCTGGAGCCTACTAGAATAACTGCTTCAACGGCCACATGTTTAGATAATATTTTCACTGACATAACACCGCACCATAAGGAAGTTATTAATGTGATGGATTCTGACCACTGTGGACAGCTGATTACCATTTGCAATAAAGATAAAATTGTGGCTAAAAAAGATATCACTGTAAACCCAAAAACTGCAAGTCGCTTGGAATTATTTAAAACTAAACTTATTAGTAAACTAATTTTTTTATCATACAACAATGACCCAAATAAACTTTATGAAACTTTTTTTAATTCTTACTGTGAAGAGTTTGATTCCACTTTTATACCCAAGACGATTACAGTTAATGGTAACGCATCCTTCAGTGAATGGGCTACTGTTGGTATTCATAAAAGCAGGAAAAGACTATTTGAACTTTATAATGAACGATTATTTGTCAACACCACAGAGTTCAATACCTATGTTAAAAATTACTCAAAATTATTTAAAAAGATTTGTTGGGTGGCCAAGACACGTTATATAAGTCAAAAAATAAAAAATAGTAATAATGTTATCAAAAGTACATGGAATATTATCAACAGTGAAACAGGAAGGGTTCGTAGACGAAATGGTGATTATAGCCTTAATATTGATAATAAGCTAATTAAATCAGATTTAGAAGTAGCCACGGCATTTCAGAACTTTTTCTCTGACATTCCTGTTTCAACTACAAAATGTTTAAACTCATCACCCACTGTTGCAGAATCTTTACTTAAAGATAATGTAAAAGCTAGCGATACTGATTTCCTATTTAATCATATTAATTATAGAGATATTATAAAGACCTTCAATATGTTAAATGTGAAAAAAACTGTGGACCTATGGGGTAATTCTGTTGACGTTGCTAAATCGATAATTGACATTGTAGCACCTACCTTAGCTGTTATTTTTAATGATTGTATCGACTGTGGGAAATTTCCTGATCTAATGAAAAATAGTAAGATTACACCTTTGTTTAAATCAGGTTGCACATCTGACCCCACAAATTTTAGACCGATATCCGTGCTACCTACATTTAGTAAAATTTTTGAAAGACTTATGTTAGACCAAATGCAAAGGTTTTTTAATAGACATAAACTCTTACATTTAAAACAGTTTGATACTGAACTGATAAACCTACCGAATGATGGACGTATATAAAATTACGATTATGTATTAAAAAAATATTGTTGTTGTGTTCGACCGCCACCGACACGACGAGCGCCGGTCGTCGTATGAAAAAATAAAAAAAGTCACCGAAGAGTTTCTATTCTCCGGTTCTGTACCTACTTAGGTAAGTATTTATAAACTACCTACTTTTAGGTGTTGGACTCACCCGGAATCCTGAAAAATGTCAATGACCTCGCAACCTTCAGCTAGTATAGAAACTAGTAGAACGTGAACTTTGTGGTTCTTTGTAAGTATTTTTATAGTAGGTACCTAGTATACATAGAAATTTAATTGTGTCCCACTCAGGTAGTGCATCATCATATTGATTAATTACGTCACGTCTAACCATTGCCATTTACCGGGCATTGAGAAGAAACTTTTCGGAAAATTCGAATTCTAAGAGCTTTATTTCGAAAGAGATGCATGGTAAAAGTCTAAAAAGTTCTATACGGAAGAATCTCTCAAGGAATTCCATAGACAGTCTTTTACAGTAAAAAGTAGTACGTAGTAGGTGCGCCAACCAGCTGTATATCAACCTGCAATAGGCTACCGTGGTGCTCTAAGTATAGCCTAACCCCTTTATCTCTGAGACGAAACCCCTGCCCATCAGTAAGACTGTAAATTGGATGATGACTAGGCATAGTCTTTACTAGTCCTAAGTAGGAAGTTTATACACAGAAGAAAAAAACAAAGGCATTTTTAATTTTATTTATTTATTTACAAACATATTACATAAACATCATTACGGACATATGTGCAGTGATAGCCTAGTGATATAACCATTGGACTGCCATTTCAAAGGTCTCGAGTTCGAATCCAATTCACGCACCTCTGACTTTTCGAAGTCATGTGCGTATTGATAATTAATTATCACCCGCTTAAAACGGTGAAGGAAAACATTGTGAGGAAACATGCATGACTTAGAGATTTTCTTGACGGCGTGTGAAGTCTGCCAACCCGCAGTAGGCTAGCGTGGCGGACTATAGCCTAATCCCTCTCGTACTGAGAGGAGACCCGTGCCCAGCAGTGGGACAATGTAATGGGTTGATGATAAATAAGTACAGTATACCTTAAATATTTTACAATAAGTATCACAAACATTTGATATCAAAAAGGAATCACTGATATTAAAAAAGGATTGGAATAGAATAAAACTTAATGGAATCTTAAAGAGAAGACTGATCACTGTTGCCTTAACAGTTTTATTAAATACCTGCCAACTAATCCGTAAACTAATGTAAAAGCGAGATGGCAAGACATCAGCAGTTGTTGCATAAAATAGTTCCTAATGAGTACATTGTATAATAATCTAGATTAAGTACTTATTAGATGTAATAAACGTAGGCAAAAAGGCGGCTAGGCTGAAATGGGATTGGGCGGGTCTTGTCAGTCGCATGCATAATGACCGCTGGGCAAGGGGTGCCTGAAGATGGAAGGCGCCGTCGAGGTCAGCCTAGAAAGAGGTGGCGGGATGATTTGGATGCGTACCGCGAGGAGTGGTTCGAGGTGGCGCAAGAAAAGAGCATCTGGAAGGACTTGGGGGAGGCCTTTGCCCAGCAGTGGGACAGTAACGGCTAGAGAAAAAAAAAAGTACTTATTACTTTTATGTTTCACCATACTATGGACCATAGAGTCGCTCCCTATTACAGTCGTGAACATATTGGCCTAACTGCGGGAGTAGCCAGTGGGCCAGTTGTTGTCAAGTTTCATGGGACAAGTGACTACAAACATTTGTATGCCCGGCTTAAATTATAAGTACATTATAGAGAAAATTATTAATTCAAAATTCAGTCCAGACACCACCATAATTATATTTATTGGAAATAGGGGTAATGTGAATAAACAACAATTAATTGATTTTCATGAAAAATTATGTGCATTACATGTAGATAATATTGTTATGTTCACATTCCCCTACTCAAAAAGTTTGCCACAGGAAGAAAACAATACTAGATATAAGCTTAACCTAAGCTTGCATACATTGTCAATACACAATCATAAATTCCATTTAATTGACACTAACAACTATGTTAGCAAATATTTTTACCTGACGGAAGATAATTACTATCTTTCTACTTATTGTAAGAGACAGCTAGCTATGTCTCTCTCATATTATTTTCAGACATTAGCCAAGAATCTGGCTAATAAACATATTGGCTTTATTGAGCCCTTATCTGACATTCCATCAATTGACATTGCAAATCATTTAAATTAGAATTAAGGACAACAGAGACAACCTCTTGCATAGATCTATTGATTAATGATAATGATAATACATCTGGCATATCTGAGTGTTATATGAACTGTAAAAATAATAATTTTATCAACCTGGTTCACCAAAATATGCAGGGGATTAATAATAAAGAGCTAGAAATAGAATTATTTATGAACTGTAATAAAATAGATATTCTTTGTATTACTGAACATTGGTTGAAAAGTCATCAGCTCATGTTTAACTTTAATAATCACCAGGTTGGTAGTTCATTTTGCAGAGAGAATGCTATCCATGGTGGCTCCTTAATTATAGTTAACAATCACCATAAGTTTAAAGAACGTAGAGACATTGTGGGCCTCTCTGTTGAACGAACAATTGAAATAGCCTGTGTGGAATTGGAACGGTTTATTGTTCTAAGCGTGTACAGACCTCCATCAGGCATGTATGATAGTTTTGAAAGGGTGATGGAGGAAGTACTTTATAAGATCTGTAAGTCTTACAAATCCATTATTATTTGCGGTGATTTTAATGTGAATTTATTGGAAAACTCAAGTGCCAGTACTAAAATAAAAAGTCTTTTCTTGTCTAATAATCTGGCACACTTATTTCTGGAGCCTACTAGAATAACTGCTTCAACGGCCACATGTTTAGATAATATTTTCACTGACATAACACCGCACCATAAGGAAGTTATTAATGTGATGGATTCTGACCACTGTGGACAGCTGATTACCATTTGCAATAAAGATAAAATTGTGGCTAAAAAAGATATCACTGTAAACCCAAAAACTGCAAGTCGCTTGGAATTATTTAAAACTAAACTTATTAGTAAACTAATTTTTTTATCATACAACAATGACCCAAATAAACTTTATGAAACTTTTTTTAATTCTTACTGTGAAGAGTTTGATTCCACTTTTATACCCAAGACGATTACAGTTAATGGTAACGCATCCTTCAGTGAATGGGCTACTGTTGGTATTCATAAAAGCAGGAAAAGACTATTTGAACTTTATAATGAACGATTATTTGTCAACACCACAGAGTTCAATACCTATGTTAAAAATTACTCAAAATTATTTAAAAAGATTTGTTGGGTGGCCAAGACACGTTATATAAGTCAAAAAATAAAAAATAGTAATAATGTTATCAAAAGTACATGGAATATTATCAACAGTGAAACAGGAAGGGTTCGTAGACGAAATGGTGATTATAGCCTTAATATTGATAATAAGCTAATTAAATCAGATTTAGAAGTAGCCACGGCATTTCAGAACTTTTTCTCTGACATTCCTGTTTCAACTACAAAATGTTTAAACTCATCACCCACTGTTGCAGAATCTTTACTTAAAGATAATGTAAAAGCTAGCGATACTGATTTCCTATTTAATCATATTAATTATAGAGATATTATAAAGACCTTCAATATGTTAAATGTGAAAAAAACTGTGGACCTATGGGGTAATTCTGTTGACGTTGCTAAATCGATAATTGACAATGTAGCACCTACCTTAGCTGTTATTTTTAATGATTGTATCGACTGTGGGAAATTTCCTGATCTAATGAAAAATAGTAAGATTACACCTTTGTTTAAATCAGGTTGCACATCTGACCCCACAAATTTTAGACCGATATCCGTGCTACCTACATTTAGTAAAATTTTTGAAAGACTTATGTTAGACCAAATGCAAAGGTTTTTTAATAGACATAAACTCTTACATTTAAAACAGTTTGGCTTTACAAGGGGTCGTTCAACAACCGATGCCGGTGTTGAACTGTTAGGACATATTTTTGACGCATGGGAGGAATCATACGATGCTTTGGGTATTTTCTGCGATTTATCCAAGGCCTTTGATTGTGTTGTTCATGAAACATTGACCAGGAAGTTATACCACTATGGTGTTAAAAACACTTCCCTGAATCTTATTATTTCGTACCTGAGTAACAGGATTCAGAAGGTGGACGTCAATGGAAAGAGATCTTCGGGGTCCGTAGTTACAATGGGCGTTCCGCAGGGCTCGATTCTTGGTCCATTCTTATTTTTAATTTATATCAACGACTTACCTCATCTAATAAGGGATAATCACGAAATAGTGCTGTTTGCAGATGATACGTCACTATTATTTAAACTTAAACGTCAACAAATGTGTTCTGACGATGTAAACAGCGCCCTCTCAGAAGTTGTGCACTGGTTTAATGCTAATAATCTACTTTTGAATGAAAAGAAGACTAAATGTATTAAGTTTACAACACCTAACGTAAGACAGGTGAAAACCAGTGTACTTATAAATGACGAAGAGTTGGACCTTGTGGACACCACTGTATTTCTGGGCATCACTTTAGATTCTAAACTTCAGTGGGGCCCACATATAGATAAATTGTCGAAAAAGCTCAGCTCTGCGGCATACGCCGTTAAAAAGATACGTAGCTTAACTGACGAGGATACAGCTCGCCTAGTTTATTTCAGTTATTTTCATAGTGTGATGTCGTACGGTATTCTGTTGTGGGGGAATGCGGCCGACATACAAGCTATTTTTGTGTTGCAGAAACGAGCAATTCGGTCAATTTATAATTTAAGTCCCAGATATTCACTGAGGGATAAATTTAAGGAGATTAATGTTATGACTGTTCCATCACATTATATTTATGAAAATGTATTGTATGCTCATAGGAATATTAATCTCTTTAAAAAACGTAGTGATACGCATAATGTTAATACCAGGAATAAAAATAAATTCATTGTTCCTGCTACCAGGCTCCAGAAAATAAGTAACTCGTTCAAATGCCAATGTATACGCTTGTACAATAAAATCCCAAGCAACATTCAAAACCTGAGCATCAACAAATTTAAATCAATTGTTAAGCAGAAACTGTGTTTGAAAGGTTTCTATAGTGTGAAAGATTATATGGATGACAAAAATGCTTGGGATTGAATTGAACTGTTCTAATGAACCAGGCTATTGATTGTATAGTGCCAAATTTACCCTGATCATGATTCATTTCATCATTTGTAATTGATAATTGACATATCTTTATACGTTTGACATATACCCAATTAATTTGATTATTACATATTATTTTCTTATTTACTATTTAATTTTATTTGTGAACATTTATGTGTAATGCAGTTACTAGTGACCTCGGTCCTCAGTACAACATGTTTTTGTAACATAATTTACACCTGGCTGCATTGTCGTCATGCTCCCTTAGATGTCATTGCTTGCGGTAGCGTCATTGGTCGGGTCACCCCCTTCCCTCTAAAATGGCGAGGGAGGTGATGGCTGATCCGTGCGTTATACTCGTGAACGGGTGCTGCTTGTGGTGACTGGTCGACTTGCTGGCTATCGTGTCTCAAATATTTTATTTTTTATTTTTTTCCATTTACGAGTTGACTGAGTTGCCTTGTAGGTCATAGTTATCATGCATAGTATTATTATTAATATACACTGTACCATACAAAATGTAAATGTGAGTACTATGTCGGTTTTAACTCGTATAACATTTATTTATATTAAAGATTTCTGAAAGTTTTGAGTATTTCCCATGACCTACGCAAATGTCTTGCTGATCTGGTATCGTTGTGCGTCGGGTCGTTGGGCTCCCTAAAAAATGGTTGAGCTACACGATGACTGATGTATGCGTTCCGTCAGTTAGGACAGGTCAACTCAAAGCTGGTATGGTTCTTTCTTCAAAAGGCCTGTTCAGATTTTGCCCTACATTGAACTCGCATATAATATAACTATTGTCTGGACTTTAAAAGAGACCATGATTCTCTGAGTTTGTTTCGACGTTTCTTCTCAGAGGTCGTCAGATAGGAAACGTCGACGCCATCTAGTTAAAAAAAATATGTAAAAAAAACGACTTGTAAAAGTGTCTTAAAAGATCTATTTACAGAAATAAATATCATTTCATTTCATTTCATTTCAGTAGGTACTAAAACTTCTGCCTAACCCTTCGAGGAATACAGGCGTGATGGTAGGTTTAGGGTTCGAAGTTAGGTGGTTGTGGAATGAAGGTCGTCACATTATATATAATACTTTACTGGTACCAGATTTAATACATATACTTATTGACTACATTACTACTAACGACCTAACTGATTGGGTGCGGGGAGACGACTGCCGCGCTGCGCTAAGTCGCTAAGCTAGTACAGTGCAAATGTAATGCGTCAGCAGTGTCCCTACAATATTCCCCCCCTTTTACAAAAAAATGGTACCTACATTTTTTTAAATTCAATCCAAATATTCTCATCAATTACATATAGTTACAATCTGACTCGTTAAAAGGAATTCATAACAAGGTGTTACTTATAAACAAGATATCATGTTACCTGAGCGCAATTCTCATAATGCAAGCTTAACAAAAATACAATACAATGGGTTACTGTGTGGACTAAATAGTTACAATATAATGCGACTCTAAAATTAACAAATTAACAGCAGGGCACTGTATTATTTCTAAGACTGACACTTTTATAATTAAATCACTACACATTTACGTTTCACTATGCTCTCCGTATGACGCTGATTAAAAGCTGCTCGTACGATGATGCAAATATCTACGTTGATCCGATCCTCTGTCAGGTGCCGTCCACCAATATCCTCATGGGTATGCTCTTCCCTGGCCGTGTCCATGGAATGACAGGTTGCGCCATCCACCACCTGGAGCGGAGTTCTGTCGACGCCTCCAAGCGTGATACGTTGCATACGACGCGCACACTGTCCTGTAGAGTGTCGCCGCCGTGTCCCGTGTCCTCCAGAGGCCAGAATCGTCGTTATGTGCCGCGAATGACCGCGTTACACCTCCACGACGTGTGCTAACTCCTGCAGAGCGTCCTCCCGAGACTATGATGATCACTGTGCCCGTGCCTGTTTACCTTGAATAATGCTTGATGGTGCAGTTAGGTCTTCAGCTCTCTTGACCCCAACGTGAAAAGAGCGAGTCGCCTCCCATATTGCGTGCTCCGGTTACCTCTTTGTGCGTCCTCTGTTGCCACGCTGCCCATGCGCGCTTTTGCCACGCTGTCCATGCGCACGTGTTGCGACGCCACGTTGTCCGCGTGCTCGTAATCCGATGTCCGGTATCATCTCCGATAGTTGTGTGTTCAAATGTCGCGGGTCACCAATTTAGGGTTCGAAGTTAGGTGGTTGTGGAATGAAGGTCGTCACATTATATATAATACTTTACTGGTACCAGATTTAATACATATACTTATTGACTACATTACTACTAACGACCTAACTGATTGGGTGCGGGGAGACGACTGCCGCGCTGCGCTAAGTCGCTAAGCTAGTACAGTGCAAATGTAATGCGTCAGCAGTGTCCCTACAGTAGGTTATGTGATGCTTTACAACATATGTCGAATAAAACAAAAATTAAAATCTATAAACCGATTTCAATAAGGAAGTTTTTCATTTTATAGTATGTAGGTAGACTGAGAGCGCCCTACATGATAATGTTCAAAATTATGTGAACTTGGTATTTTAGGATAAATACTAATTTAAAATTATAAATAAAGGTAAATAAAAAGGTTATTTTTCTAAAATAAATAAATAATATATTTATAAAGCACAGTTTTATTTCCAATTGCAACCCGATGATGATACACATTTACGATCGTGCGACTTACAATTATTTCCTAAAACTTATGATCGTGAGGATCTGATTACTGGAGACTAGCATCAGCAGGATTATGTTATAGATACTAAAGAAAACAATATCATAGATTTGAGCTTTACTCATTAGTGGAATAGAATATTTTTTTATTTTCAGCTCTACTGAACTATTATTTATACTCTATTTACTCTATACGATATACGTCACAAAAGCTATGATAAGTTGTAGGGAATACGATATCAAAAAATGGCTACGAGTCTAGGACTACGACTGACTTGTGATCGTAGCAGTGCTACGAACGCTACGAGTGCTACGACACTCAATAGCTACGATACGTTGTAGCACATGTAGCGAGGCTTAGCTACGAAATCAAATATACTACGCGTTGGCGTAGCAAGTCTACACGAACGAATAGGATGGTTGACTGGTCATGGTGTTTGATTTATTTACAATAATAATACATAGTTTTAGTGATAAATATAATTACCTATATTTAATTATTTTTTCAGAATCTGAAGTAATATAGTTACTTAAGATTCTGATAAAATATTTTTTAATTGGCTTACAAAGTATAGGTATAGAATTTGCATGGCACATTATTTTGTCAAAAATCACTATGGTACTACGCTCTCTGTCTAGCGTAGTTTAAGGCGCTTATAACTTCCTTATTTTTTAACCTATTTTGATAACGCCATAAAAATATAGTCAATTCTACTATTGCTACGCGTGGTCATAGTCAAACAATAACCTACTTATGATTATGAATATTAGAATATCACATTTTTATTATTATTATTTTTTTATGGCATAACTCGGCAAACGAGCAGGCGAGCTACCTGATGGGAAGTAGTAATCGCCGCCCATGGACATTTGCAAATCCAAAGGAGTTGCAGATGCGTTACAGAGCCTATTTAAGGAAAAGGGAGGGGAAGGAGAAAAGGAGAAGGAAGGGACTGAGGGAGAAATTGGGCCTCCGGCGCTCCACACTCACCTTACGAAACGCAACAGTATGCATACTGGTACTTGACGTCGATATTCTGTGGGAGGGTAGTACTTCCCCGGTCGTGCGACCCATTCATGCTGGCATGTAGACATGCCAGCAGGCACTACTACTACTAAATTACATACTACTACAATTAACATTACCTATACCTTGTCCACCAGGTAAAGCACTTTTTGACAGATGGAACTAGTGATTGCAGGAACGTAACAATGCCATTATAGAATAGGCGTTTGAACGATACGAATTAAAAAAAAAGTGTTTTATATGCCTTCCCGTGAGGTACTATTTATCTAAGCATAGGCACTATTTAGTACAGTTAAGGTACAGTTTTTTGGTATACGTGAAGATTCAGACCACTTAAAAACTTTGTCAATTGATCCTGACACCTACCGATTATTGACACTTTGATTACTGTCTAGTATTGATATCGATTATTCGGTTGTCGAATCGAAAATAGTGCTTCGACGACCAATAATAAATAAATATCTATAATATTCATCTGACTGTATGAATTTTTGTAGGTATAATAATCTTTTTCCATCCATTTCTTTTCAAAAAGATTGTTTACTTTTATATTTTATTGATTTAAGAGTGGATGCCATTTTCCGATACCTACTGATTTAATGACACTGTTTAAATGATTGCAGCGAATACATTCGATTGCATCACTAGACACGGTAGAATGTAACCCAATTTAATAGCTTAACAATTATCTTTTTTTTTGGAAAATCTAATACATTTATGGTATTATAATGTCTGCAAGAAGTCAGGTAGGAAGATAATATATTTATTTTGTTAC